>SNQJ01S0232416.1:0-14119 GCA_010110895.2 Picea sitchensis
CTATATTGAGGGCAGACACTCTTTCAGATCTCACAGACGTGAGTGAAATATTGGCCCAAATGATTCAGTTTTTATCATAACATTGTTTCTATGCAGATGAAGACTACTGTGGTGGTAGACATTCTTTTAGATATCACAGACATGAATGAAAGATTGGCCCAGATAATACAGTTTTTATCATAACATGGTTTCTATGCAGGATGCTCTCAGATGTTTGTTATGAAGATTATATGACAGTAGATGAGGACTACTATGGTGAATATGTTTCACCGTTCGCAACCATACGTTGTTGATCAAGTACTTATGTATTACTTGATGTGGTAATAAACCACTGGATTGTAGTTATGAACTACTATGAATAGACACAGGTGTGTTCTATCCTCTTTCTAATTTCCTTGAAGACTATCAACAACTTATTTGAGATAATGATCATTCAGATGAATGATGAACAAAGATTTTCCAGACGGAAAACAGTTCAGAGCTTTTACTCCTCTTGTATCACTCTATGGTGAGAGTGACTTATTCAACATCATATCTAACTACTCAGATGAAGTATGGTTTCGAGAGATGATGCAGTTGATGATGATGGTGATGCTCATGATTTAGTCATGAAATAGTCTAGATGACTATATTGATGCTACCGGGTAAGTGGTATATTTTGTGCTCAAGTCCATTACCTGTAAATACCTCTCTAGCTAGGAGGGAGTGTTAATATTATGGTAGCTGCGGGAGGTATTTACCCCCACGTGTGAACCTGACGAAAATAGAAGACTCTGGGAAGTAAGAGAAACCCTAATGAGTTGGCTAATAACCCTAGAAGCCTTGTCGGCTCAAGAAGATAATTTATATTAGGCTATTAGCCTCCAAGAGAAGAAGTCGACCATAAATAATAATAATATATTGAATAGACACATACCCAGAAGGAGAAGTCAGCCCCAACAAAATTGGCAGGATTACTATAAATATAGGGCGCCGGTTCTCATTTGTTATATCTCAGAATTGCAGTTCTGCAGTTTGGTGCGCACTGCAGTTGCAGTTTGGTGTGCAGGTTTGGAGGAAGAGCTGGTGCAGCTGCAGCAACAACAAGATCTCAGTTTTGGCTTGAATATCTCTTGGCTAGGTTTTGGAACATCTGATCAGCTTTTTGTGATGTGTTATCCTTGGGGATTGATGCACTACTCTTTGTTTGGCTATCTAGCCTAGAGTTTGCTTCCGAAGGAATTCTCAGTCAAGGTTAAGGTGCTCGGAGGGAGGTTTCGGCCTATGGTTGGGTGACGAAGGTATCGTCAATGGTAAAACGAGCACACCATCTTCTACATTCTAACATGGTTGACTGTGTGCCTCTGGAGGAGTTGGTGAGGGAAAGTTGGGATAATCTTCTGCAACTTTCTCAGCCTGTTCATCACCTTGTGTCTCTGCTAACTCCTGCTCTGGCTATGAATCACTGTATGGTAAATTTAAAGGGTTACTTCCTTCGGCAAGGTCCTTGGTCTGCTCACCCTCAAACTGTAACTTTCTTTTGGTTCTTTTTCTTTTAGCAGAGGATGATTCTATCGTTTCTCTTGGTGGTGAGATACCCTTCCATTTTCTATGACTGCTTTTAGGAATAATGGTCTTCTTGGCATCTTTTTTACCCTTCTCCTCTTGTTGCCAATCAGTCTGGAATTCATTCCAGAAGAGGAAGTAGTTCCAATCTACCTGCCTTTTCTTCAATGACTCTTTGAAGATGAGAGTAATGAGTCCCTGATGAGACAATCTACTTGCCACCTTAGTGGGCTTGGCCTTGACCTGCCTGGCCATTTTTGTAAGGGCTTTGTGCAATTAAAATGGTAAATTGATAGGAGATCTCCCTGTGAAGTGATTTAAAAGTTTGAAGTGGTAGAACATGACTCTGTTGTATCTACCCTCACAGGTGATATAAACAAAGATTGCCTTCAGGAGAGATTGCCACTTAGGTTCTAGATAAGACATTGGTATGTCTTTTTTCCATATAAGTTCTTTGTGCAGAGGTTGTAGGTAGGATCTAAATTCAATGTTTGAAGGCATGGTTGATTTGAACCAGCAATCGCATGTTCTGGGGAGACCAGTGAACTCAGCTATGGCTGCCTCATCAACCACAAACTGCTCCTTTCCCATTGTTGTTGTTCTTCCATCATACGAGATAGCAAAGGTTTCGGACACCTGTTGGTGAAAATATGCCATTTTTTCACAATATGAATAGACTCCAATTTGCTTGAAGAACTCGGCCACCTCAGGGTGAGCCTCAAGGTACCAAACTCCATCCAATTCAGCCCTTAAAACTGGCCCTGCTTTCGGCATTTTAGTGATTGTTGACTTGTACCTACAAATTAGGAAAAACTTCGTGCCAGGGAGACAAAAACTCTATGATTCAAGGTGACAGGGAGTATGACTCAGAGAAAAACAAACGGGACAGGGTGACTCAGAGTTCTGATGGCAAAGCTCAATCACTAACCAAATTTAGAAAATAGACTGACTGAATACAAGCCAAAAATTACGAGTTTCGGTGAGATGTTCAATTGAATTGAAACAGTATGGGATTTGAACTACTTGATGACTCGACTTGGCTTGATTGGTATGACAATTCGCTTGATAATGATCTGTTGAACTCAAACTTCACTCAGCAATCGCCACAAAAACAGGATTATGATCTCTGAATATGCGTTTGCTTGATGAAATCACGGGCTCAAGACTGTCACAATGACTCCCGGATTCGAATTGATAATAAATGGAGATCAAATCAGAGATTAATAGGGGTCATAATGGATCTGTTTCCTTGTGACTGGAGATGGTGAGGGGCTATGTGGCTAATTATTTCTGTTATTCGGGAAACACGCATGAGTTTTTGTGTCTTTACCGAGCTTTAATTTTGAAATGACAAATATAGTTAAAAGGACAACGGGGTATCAATATTCAGATAGATAAAACAAGAACATGCATACCTTACCACCTCCATGGTCTTTCGGCGGTTATGTCTTCATGATTACACCAATTGACAACTGCCTTGTGCGAAAGCACGGGCTTTTCATTTTTCTCGTTGAAATCTTTTCGAAAGTTAACTGAGCTTTTGCTTTTCCCTCTTAACTACCGAGAATGAAGGCTTTCGGTGGTTAATGAGCGCGTTTCAGGCTCGCCTAAACCACCGAAACCTGAGATTTTGTCTTTTGCTTGACCAAACCAAATCAAATGTTCTTTCTGAGTTTATTTACAAAAAATAGACTCTCTAACCTACCTACAAAAATTTAGAAATAAATTTTGGACCACAATCTATCACCTAAAAAGAAAAATCTCCACTAATTTATTCAAGGAGATAACACATCCATCTGATGTAGACTCCATCCCATGGAGGCAGCAAGAGATATAATGGCTCCAATAGAAGTATATCTGATAACATGAGCGAAGGTTTTGCCGTAATCTTCTCCCTCTTTCTGCGAGAACCCTCTAGCTACGAACCTTGCCTTGTATTTTTCCACGCTTATGTCTGGTGCATGTTTGATATTATAGACCCATTTTGAAGTTACCGCTAATTTTTCTTTGGGTCTAGGCACGATTTCCCATATGTCATTTTTCATGATAGACTGGTGTTCTTATGTCATGGCTTCTTTCCATTGTTTCTTCTGAGCTTCTTCTTCAAATGTGGTGGGTTATTCATTTATAAGCTTTGCCATACATGTTGCATAGCTGGAGAATATTTTGGTATTTTTGCTTTCTCTGAAGGTGCCACTTGGGGTTTTGAGTCTTTCTACTTCTTGTAGAGTAGCTTCAAGCCAGTCTGGACGTTTTCTAGTTTTGGGTACAGTGACTAGTTCAATAGGTTCACATGGTTGCATTAGATGATCAATTTGTTTTGGTTCTTCATTTTGACTTTCTAGAAGATGGGTGCTTTCTTCTTTAAGATCTTCATATTCTTCTTATTCTATGGATTCTTCTATAGATTTATTGAAAGCCATCTTCTCATTGAAGGTCACGTCTATGTTGACTTCAACTTTATGTTGTTCTAGGATATAGACTATGTAGGCTTTGGATGATTCATTGTATCCAACAAATATGCCCTTATTTCCTAAGGGTTCTAGTTTCTTCCTTTTATCCTTGGGGATATGAATGTAAACAGGGCACCCAAATATTCTTAAGTGTTCCACATTGGGTTTCTTTCCTGAGAAGGCTTCTTCTAGAGTCATCTCCTTCAATATGTGGTGGGGACTTTTGTTCTGAACATATATTATTGTCATGGTTGCTTCTCCCAATACATGGACAAACCTTGGTCATTCATTAGTGCCTTCATGGTTTCCTCAATGGATCTATTCTTCCTTTATGCTACACCATTTTGTTGAGGATAATGAGGAATGGTTAGCTCCCTCCTAATCCCTGCTAATTTGAAAAAGGAAACAAATTCCTTGGATGTGTATTCTCGTCCATTATCTGTTCTCAAAATATTGATTTTCGTGCTTGTGAGGTTTTCTATTTCTGCTTTGAATTTTTGAAACTTGCTAAAAATTTCATCCTTTGTCTTTAGGAGATACAACCAAGTCTTTCTTGAGTAATCGTCTATGAAAAATACATAATAAAGGGAACCTCCTAGAGATTTGATTGGAATTGGGCCGCAAACATGTGAATGTATTAGATCTAGGATTTCCTTAGATCTATTATTGCTGCTTGAGAATAGATTTTTAACATTTTTACCAAGAACACAGCCTTTGCGAATTCCTTCATGTGTAGATTGTAGTGTTGGTATTCCTTCAACCATATTTTTGAGGAAAGGTAATGCTTGATAGTTAATATGAGCATACCTTATGTGCCAAAGTTCATTGGGATTCACTTCATCATGTATAAGAGCTTCATCATTACGTTCTAGTAGTCTGTATAGTCTTCCTTCACGAGTTCCAATAACTCTAGCATTCTCTATGTTGGAGTCTCTAGACCAAGATAGTACTTCACCATCTACAAAGGCTATCATATTTCCTTTGTCTTCTAGGAAAGATATAGATACAAGATTCTTTTATGAACCAAGTACATATAAGACGTTGCTCAAATGAACATTGTTACATGTTTTGAATTTGATGGAGTCTGTTGGCCCTTGGTTATGGAAATAAGTGAAGATCAAGGAAGAAAAGGAAAAATGTGAACTACACGGAAGACACAGTGACTGTTATTGGGTCGAAGTGAGCAAAAGAGAAGAAAAACGGAGCGAAGTAAGAAAAAGCAAGCCATTGGATGAGGAGATCGAGGATGACAGATCAGCAAGAAAGAAGGATTGTGGACAACTCAACAAGCAGGAAAATCCACCATTGGATGCTTTGAAGCACTACGCGAGAAGGAAGGAAAGACAGGTTGGCAAAGCCCTAAAAACGTGGGTCAAGTCAACCTAGGGTTTTAGACACCTAAGGTTTGGTCATATAGGGTTTGTGACACCTAGGTCTCAGCCTAAGGATGTCAGTGAGTGTTTGTAATGTATAAATAGAGGTCTAGAGGACCTGGGATGGTTTGGTACTAGGTTGGTTGAGATTACATTACTATTGTGTGATCAAGTAAGGACTATTGTGTGAGAGAGAAAAGTGTTGATTACGAGAGCCTTCTAGTATTGTAAGATCTTTAGTTGGGTGAGAAGATTAACCTTGTAGCTGGGTGCGCAGGGAGGGGAGAGATAGAGAGAAGAAGAAAGAAGATCTGTTAGCTAAGAGAGCAGACAAGAACTATATGCTTCATCGTAATACATTATAAAGCACAGTTATGTGGACGTAGCCCTAGAGAGAGGGTGAACCACGTATATCTTGTGTTGTGTGTGATGGATTTTTTGTTCTTTGTCATTCCATATGTTCCTATGATGATAATGTATTAGATCTTATATATATATTGCACAGTAGATCCTAGGAAGATAAAGAATACTAGATTGTTGTGTGTCGATCACTTTGAACCCACTTTACATTCCTTCTGGTTGTAGACATCTCTATCCTGCAACCCCCACATAGCTACTTCAGGTGAGACTGCATTTGCCTCGCAGGTGTTGCTGAAAGGGTGAGTAGTTTGGGCTTGTTGGTGCGCTCTTGGAGTTCAACTCTAGGTCTTCCCTTGTGCCAACAAATGGTTATGTTGCCAAGACAAGAATCTTCTTAAGGGAATGTCAAGGTGGTTTCCATCGAAGACAGAGATTCAGAAGTGGATAGAATATCAGGAAAAGGACTTCGTTGAAACCCAGAACAAGAACCCTAATCTTAGTATAGAGGATTGGTTGGAGAGATATATCTTTACTGATATACACGAAATTTTCTTTGGAGGAATCCATCAAGAGCTATATGAGTGGTTATCTAGGTTAGAAGATACCCAGTTTGAGGTCAGATCTAGACCTCCTATGGTTTGGACGTTGGTGTTGATCAAGAAGGTCAAGAGATTTGACAACGTCGTATCACGAGTAGTAGATCACTGGTTTGATAGCACCATTGGGGGGTACATCACCGATTTTGTTGTTGACAGAGTAGAGTCATATAGCCAAGCCAAGAGATATGTCTTCAAGGGACCCAGAAGAAAATTTTTACATTTCCTGAAGTTGAGAATCAAGATTTTATTGCATGAGAAGAACATATTGAAGATACAATAGATTGGTCAGAATTGAAAAAGCTAATGTTCAAGAATTTGGACAGCGGCAGCAACACAGAAGCTAGACATACGCGCAGTGGGAGATAATTCAGAGAGGTTCATCTTGTGAACCTGTTCAATAAGAACTACGGGGACGAGGGTTTCTACAGTGGAGAAGAGGCAGATCTAACAGACGAAGAGCATTTAGAACCCGCTAGGGCAGAGGAAAGGAAAGTTGAAGAACCTCGTCGAGATGAGCCAGAAACTTCAGGAACTGCGCAGGTTGTTGAAGTAAGTACTATTAATCCCCTTGTTGTCTCATCATCACTAAGCAATCAGAATAGTCAGAGTCACCAGAGTCCTCAGAGTACTATTACTATCAGTTCAGTATATACTCAGACAGGAAACCTAGGAAGATCTATGGCAGATGAGATGAGGATTCCTCTCTTTAGGGGAGATGGGTCAGAAGACCCTGATCATCACTGGTTCCTATGTGAAGTCATATGGAATATTAAAAATGTTACCGAAAAAGCTGTTAAAAGAACCCAGTTTAGTACTACCCTAAGGGATCGCACACTGAGCTGGTACATGAAGCTTGTCTAAGCACTTGCACAACCTAATCCACTGAATGATATCAAGAATGTGTTAATTGTGTAGTTCAATAAACCCAAGTCAGAGTCACAATGTATTACAAAGCTTAAATAGATCAAGCAAAAGGTAGCCGAACCTGTTTGGGAATTCGATCAAAGATTCAAGACCTTAACAGGTCGATTGACTTTTCAGATCCCAGATGAGCAGAACAAAGAGTGGTTCATTGTTGCCCTTTTACCACACATCAGAGTTCCTCTGATGCAACGGAAGATTGCTTTGTAGGCTGAGGCGCTGGAGATCGCCATGAAGTTAGAATCAGCCCCTATGGGAGAATTCAGCTCAGGTATGAGTCAAATCTTGAGTCAGCTAACTAGTTTGTCTCTACAGGTCAAAGATATGAAAAAAGACAAGGGAAAAGATAAAAGAAAAGACATATGGTGTGTCATATGCAGATTAGAAGGCCATGACAAGGAACATTGTTTCCTATTCCATGAATACTTGGCCTCTGGAGCTCTGAGCCCTTTAAAGCAAGTCACCTTACCCTAGTGCGAGGTATGCAGAAATAGACATTGCCCTGGTGAGTGCTTTTACATGCAAAAATATGTTCATACACCCACAAATTTGTATTGCACGTTCTGTAAGTCCGTGGGACATGATGATAGGGATTGTAGGGCTTACGATATTATGCATGAAAGGTCAAGAGACATATACAAAATTCAAGGCGAAGCTCAGCAAGAAGGAAACACTACAAAGTATAACTTCCCTGGGAGAGGAAAATTCAATCCTTGCGATGGATTCAGAGGACGATGACGAGGAGGAGTTATGGGTTGAGGCCAATGACAAATTATCTGTTATAACTACGCACATCTAGGACACATAGTAAGGGACTGTCAGAACCCTTTCACTACTTGCAGTTATTGCAACTCTTTCAAACATGTTATTGAGGAATGTCCAGCATTGTTGGATAAGCTTCAGGAAAGACGAGGACCTTAGCAGAACCCGCAAGTGCAACTAATATATGTCGAACCTTGCGAAGAATACCTCATAGTTTATGTTATCACTAGAGGAGGCATTGTTACAGGATAAGATAGACTGACCCAAGGAAAGACTACAGAAGACTCAGGAATCAGGAAAGATACAGAGAAGACCCAAACTTTTGATGCAAAGAAAAAAACACATATATTTGTGGAGGCAAGAAAAGAGTTCAAAGAAGACCAAGGCTCTTCATCAAATACATGGCTAGAAGTAAGGGAATATGGTATGCCTTAGGTATTTGATCAGTTTTCTTCACCAAGAGAAGGAAAAGAGGTAAGCAAGCTCATGGAATTTCTATATACTTGTATTAAGTTGATTCAAGATGAAAGCGTTGTACAAGAGCTACAAAGTTTAATTAGACAGTATAAGATAGGAAAGATAGACCCCTTACTGAATAGTGCATTACACCAAATCTCTAAAAAGAGAAGGACAAATAAGGAATTACACTTGAATGCTCAAATAGGAGAATATGATATAGACTATGTGGTCCTCGACTTAGGGTCGGAGGTCAATGTCATGACGACGCAAACTTGGGAATTGATGGGAAAACTGAATTTGATATATTCCACTATCATGCTCAGGATGGCTAATCATCTAGCTGTAAGCCCCTTTGGCAGACTAGAACATGTCCCTGTGGACATCGATGGAGTAAGAACGTTTGCAGATTTTGAGGTAATTGAGATAGTTGATGATAGTTGTTTGTACCCTGCAATGTTAGGAATTGACTGGGATTTCAATAATTCCACTATGGTTGATTTAAATAAAAGATGTATGACGTTTGAAAGAGATGGCCTTAGGGTCATTGCACCTTTAGATCTAGATGAAGGTCAGCGATACACAGAGCCCATCAAAGAAAAAGACCGCGCATATGAACTGGAAAACATATACAAATTAACAGCCAGATAGTAGGATTACATTAATCCTATAGCTGATGGAAACCTAAGGTGGCAAAGTGACAACGCATGTTCATCAGACTCAGAAGAAGCACTGGAAACTGGCAGAATAAAATGTATGAAGTATCTACAAGAAGATGTGATAGATTAACCAGATAAGTTCGTTGGATCGGCACAACAGTAAGTAACCTACCCACCTTTGATGGTTTGAATCCTTTAGAAACCTTCTTGTCGAACTTTAAAGAAAGTGTACCAATGTAACAAAGACTGTTGGAAATGGATGAGGCCCTGAAAGCCACACTAAAAATATGGTGGGGGACACACAAAAACAACATTGTCAACTGGGTACAATGTCGTACCTTGATGACAGCGCGGTTCTCAGCACAAGTAGAAGGCTGCGAAGTTCGGTACACAGGTCAAAGTTGCCCAAAGGACCTTGTGTGAAGTTGTGAAGAAGCCTCGAGCAACATTCCCCAAGAGAAATGGGTGCACAAATTCATTAACACACTGGACACGACACCTATCAACTGGTACCTTCAAGCAAAGTTGTGCCTCATCACTACAGATTGGGAAGGTATGACTTAGAATTTTGTAACCACCTTCGTATTTGAAAGTCAATATCCTTCAGTAGATCAAGAATTACAGATTGTAAGACAGGGAGTATTTGAGGAGGCATCTAACCTCCCTTTGGAGCAAGAAGAGGACGAATGGATTGTGCCTCTCCAGAAACTGCAACGTTGTTACAACATCAATGTTGATGAAGAAGATGATCCAATAAAGTTGAGCATTGCAGAAACAGAAGTCCAAAGAGATGTGGAAGGACCAAGAGTTGAGTTACCATTCATTAGACATCCAATCAAGATTAATAAGGTCAATATTGGAACAGAACAGACACCGAAGCTTGCAAATGTTGTAGATTATTGGAATGTTGCCACTATTGACAAGATTACATAATTATTGCATGAATATCAGGACTTGTTTCCAACCAAGTTCACTGATATGAAGGGAATTAAAGGGCCTATGGGAGATATGAGGATCCCTTTGAAACCAGATGCAAGACCAATCAAACAGAGACCCTACATACTGAACCCTAAATATAAGGAGAAAGTGAAGATTGAGCTCGACAGAATGCTGGAAGCAGGGATTATAGAACCTGTGGAAGAATCAGAATGGATTATCCCTATGGTGGTGCAAGACAAGAAGATAGGAGATATCAGGATATGCGTAGATCTCAGGAAGTTGAATGATGCCTTTTTGCATGACCCCTTCCCTACACCATTCACTGACAAGGTGTTATATAATGTGGGAGGTCAGGAGGTATACTCTTTTACAGGTGGATTCTCGGGATACCATCAGATCCGGATTGCCAAGGAAGATCGCCATAAGACCACATTTACAACAGAATGGGGGTCCTATCAATATACAGTGATTCCATTTGGATTGAAGAATGCCCCAGCCATCTTTTCTAGGGAGGTGGTTGAAGCATTCAAGGAGTTTCTGCATAAATTTCTAGAAGCATATTTTGATGACTGGACTGTTTTTAGTTTGTTGAAAAATCATATTGAATGTCTAAGGCTAATGTTGGAAAAATGCAGGCAGTGTCAAATTGCCTTGAATCTGAAGAAATGCATCTTCTTCTCACCATTTGGAGTGATGTTAGGTCATATTGTATGCAAAAAGGGATTGTTGGTCAATCCATCTAAAATTGCCATTATAGTTGATCTACCCCCTCCTACTTCAGTCAAACAACTGTGCACTGCACTGGGACACACGGGATATTACAGGAAGTTCAATAAAGGATATGCCCATATTATAGCACCCATGGAGAAGCGTTTGAAGAAAGAGATTGTCAGTTTAGTTGGACAGAAGAGTGCCAGCAAAGCTTCGACACACTGAAATAGAAAATGGTTACTGCGCCTATTCTGGTTTTTCCAGATTGGAGCAAGGAGTTTCATGTGCATGTCGATGCATCTTCTATTGCTTTAGGAGAAGTGTTAGCACAACCTAGGGAAGGAGATATTTACCATTCGTTAGCCTTTTCTAGCAGGAAGCTATCAACTGCTGAGATCAATTACACCACTACTGAGCGAGAGGGGTTAGCCATGTTATATGCATTGCAGAAATTTCGCCACTACTTGTTGGGAGGATACTTTAAAATGTTTACTGATCACTTCACGTTGAAATACCTAGTCAACAAGCCAGTGTTGGGGGGGAGAATATGAAGATGGCTTCTACTATTTCAAGAATATGACTTTGAGATCGTAGTAAAGCCAGGAAGAATGAACAAAGGTCCTGACCACTTGTCGAGGTTGGAACATGGAGAAGAGCCCACTAGTTTGGAGGATACACTTTTGGACACACAGTTGTTGGCCATTAGAAATATTGGTGACCACTTCACAGAAATAGTCCAGTTCTTGTCAACAGAAATGGCACCTAGTGAGTATACAATTCCTCAGAAGAAACAGCTAGTAGTGTGTGTTGTAGACTTTTCACTTATAGTTGGACATCTCTACAAGATGGGACCTGATGATATATTGAGAAGATGTGTTATGGAAGTAGAGTGACCATTGATCCTTGCAGAAGCTCATGAGGGCATTGTAGGAGCACACTACGTAAGGAAAGCAACTGTGCAGAAGGTGCTTAGAGATGGTCTTTGGTGGCCTACCTTACACAGAGATGCTAAAGACTATTACAGAGCCTGTGATGTATGCCAAAGAGTTGGGAAACCATCCAGAAGAGATGAAATGCCACTAGCACCATAGCTGACCCTACAAGAATTTGAGAAATGGGCCATTGACTTCGTGGGACCTATAAACCCACCAGGAAAGCGCATAGGATCAAGGTACATAATTATAGCAATAGAGTACTTGACCAGATGGGTTGAAGGAAGAGAAGTTAAGGACTGTAGTGCAACTACAGTTGTGCGCTTCATATTTGATGACATCATAACCAGGTTTGGATGCCCAAAGATCCTTATGAGTGATCAAGGCACCCATTTCATAAACAAAACAGTTGAATCCCTAACTGAGGAATTTGGAGTTCGTCATCAGAAGAGCACGCCTTACCATCCACAAGCAAATGGGACAGTGGAAGCATTCAACAAGATCTTGGAGACAACGCTGACGAAGATTTGTAATGTGAACAGGGATGACTGGGATTTAAGAGTACCAGCAGTACTTTGGGCCTATAGAACCACTTGCAAAAAATTAACAATGCAGACCCATTTCAAGTTGGTTTATAGTCTCGAAGTCGTTGTCCCAATGGAATACCTGGTACAAAGCTTAATAAGTGTTTCCTTTACAGATATGGATGACATTGGTGATGTTCAAGAGAGGCTTGCACAGTTGATCGAACTCGAAGAAGACAGGTTTATTGCAGGATTACATCAGTAGGTACAAAAGGAAAGAGAAAAGGCCTATCATGACAGGCACATCAAGAAGAAGGCATTCAAGTAAGGTGATCTAGTACTGATATATGACACTAAGTTCATAAAGCATCCTGGGAAGTTTCGAACGCATTCGCTCGGTCCATATGAGATCGCCTATGTTACAGAAGGAGGAGTTGCGCAGTTGAAAACTTTGAAGGGAGAATGGAAGGAAGGATTAGTGAATGGGAGCCGGCTGAAGTTGTACTATGACAACCAGCTACCTCGCAGCTCTAAGTAAAAGCATAAGGAAAAGGGTCTAGGTACCAGGTGCAATTGAAACTGGGTACTAGACACAGAAAAGACAGTCTACACAAGGAAGGAAGGAGACGAGGCATAGAGCAGAAATCAAATATTTCACTGCACAGTCTGAAGTCGAAGTAAAATAGAAAGGTCAGATCTAAAGTGCCTCAGGACAAGTCACAGGTGAGTGTTGGGGGCCTGTTGGCCCTTGGTTATGGAAATAAGTGAAGATCAAGGAAGAAAAGGTAAAATGTGAACTGCGTGGAAGACATAGTGATTGTTACTGGGTCGAAGTGAGCAAAAGAGAAGAAAAGATAGAGTGACGTAAGAGAAAGCAAGTCGTTAGACGAGGAGATAGAGAACGACATATCAGCAAGAAAGAAGGATCGTGGACAACTCATCAAGCGAGAAAAACCACCATTGGATGCTTTGGAGCACCACGTGAGAAGGAAGGAAAGACAGGCTAGCGAAGCCCTGAAAACATGGGTTAAGTCAACCTAGGGTTTTAGACACATAGGGTTTTGGCATCTAGGGTTTGTGACACGTAGGTCTCGGCCTAAGGATGTCGATGAATGTTTGTAATGTATAAATAGAGATCTAGAGGACTTGGGATGGTTTGCTACTAGTTTGGTTGAGATTTCATTACTATTGTGTGATCAAGTAAGGACTATTGTGTGAGAGAGAGAAGTATTGAGTACAAGAGCCTTCTAGTATTGTAAGATCTTCAGCTAGGTGCGAAGATAAACCCTGCAGCTGGGTGCACAGGGAGGGGAGAGATAGAGAGAATAATAAAGAAGATATGCTAGCTAAGAGCGCAGAAAAGAACTGTATGCTTCATCTTAATATATTATAAAGCACAGTTATGTGGACGTAGCCCTAGAGAGAGGGTGAACCACGTATATCTTGTGTTGTGTGTGATGGATGCTCTGTTTTTTGTCATTCCATATGCTGCTATGATGATAATGTATTAAATCTGATATATATATATATATATATATATATATATATATATATATTGTGCAGTAGATCCTAGGAAGATAAAGAATACTAGATTGTTGTGTGTTGATCACTTTGAACCCACTTTACATTCCTTCTGGTTGTAGACATCTTTGTCCTGCAACCCCCACATAGCTACTTTGGGTGAGACTGCATCTACCTCGCAGGTGTTGTCGAAAGGGCCAGTAGTTCAGGCTTGTTGGTGCACTCTTGGAGTTGAACCCTGGTTCTGCCCCTGTGCCAACAAAGGCTTGACCAATTCCTTCGACTGGATAGGTGTTCTTATCTCCAAGTTCTACCTTGTAGGATGTCTTCGTTTCATTTAGATTGGAGACTCTGATCTAGTCTC
>SNQJ01S0232420.1:0-14118 GCA_010110895.2 Picea sitchensis
GCTTTTCATCCCGGCGGAAACTTAGTTCCGCTAACTCCACTCCAAAGCTATCCCATGAAAATTTCCTGATTTTTGCTTTGTTAGGTAACCGGTCAGAGGTATTAGCCTGCCCAACGCAGCAAGGTAAGGCCAACAAGCTGCCCAACTACCAATGAGAGGTTAGGGCGGCTGCTTGATTTAAATGGTTTTTCGCTGTTTTATTCAAGATGGCTTTGGCAAGGAAGAGACATGAGTTGGCCTCATTCCAGGTAAACCTGTGGTGCACTTTAGTGGTATAACGTATGCCCCTAATGTGAGGTCAAGAGCATCCGATGGCCAAAATACATTACCAATTCTTTACCAATCATACCGATATGTCGAATGAGTGGATTCGAACCAGAATCGTGAGGCGCTTCGCTCAAGAAAAATATCAATGCGTCTCACCGAGGGCATACCCATGCTTGTGATAAATTAGAAACATGGCTACCAATAAAATACACCATAGATCCATGTCAAATAACTATAAAGAGTAGCCGAACAGTCAATACGAGCTACATTTTGAAATCATAAAGATATACATAGAAAGTATCCATTCCCTCAGATGATTTGGCCTGATGGTTGTACTAAAGAGCTCGAGCAACAACCTCAAAATCTTCTGGGTGAAACTCTGGGTAGAGTGCAATATGAGGTAATTTAATTCACTAATTTAGGTCTTCGAACACTACTCGTTATGGACTTGATAATCTTGATGATCGGATCAAGGCTTGATTTCAACAAAGACTTGATTGGACGCTCAAGATGGTCAGGTATGACAAGAGACATATCGCAGAGAATAATTCGTGCTAAGTAACAAACTTCCTTTGGACAATAGCACTACAAATGATGAGACTCGTGCATCATATCTATTAATCATAAGTCCACGAAGTAGGAGGTAACGAACTTCCATATGTTTGGAAGAGTAACCAAACCTGAGGACACAACTCAATATAGCTTGTTAAAGCTTCCTATAATAAGTACTACATCCCAAAGTCCGATGAATCAAATGTGACAGATGTGCTTTATCCAAGGGCTTAATTCATAATGTTGCCAATAAAGAAAACACTTTTCCCATCCTCTTTGGGGTATATTTGATTTTTTTTGTTCTTTTGAATATTTTGAAAAAGAATAAAGGAATATTACTGTATTGTGCTGGAGGAATGAGCATAGAAAACATATGAGCTCAAGGCACAAGGACAAGATCGATGTTCTAGTAAAATGATACCTGGGAAAATCCTCCAGCACAAAGGTGTTAAGACGCAAAAGAAAACTATTATTGCTTCGATGGGTAAAGGATGCAAGTGCTATGACAAGAATACAATGGTAACGCCCTCGATGTAAGTTTAATGAGCTCCAGAGAAGGGAAGCTTGATGATTTTTCATGTTTAGAGAGTCCTAAAAGAATAAAAGAACTCCATTGGGGTACCTTTTCGTTGGTCAGTCTAGTCAGTTCAAAAAGGGTAAATTAGCACCGAAAATTAGACGTCAATTCAAACCATTTTAACGAGTGTGATAAGGACAAGATTACTCGCCATTTTTTCAATTTTAAGGAGTCCAAAAGATTAACTATGGACTCCACAGGGGATGTTCTTCAGGACCAGTTTAACTATATGAAAGACAACATCACTCAATAATCTTTTCAATTTTAGGAGTCCGGAAGAGCTTTAACTATGACTCAGGGTTTTTCAGAAATTTAGTCCTTCAAAGTCTTAAAAAGCGAACAAAAATTATAAATTGAGGATACTCTTCTAAAGAATGGAAATCTGATAGAGCACTCCCTTTGGTTCTGACAAATAATCGTCCAACCGGTGGGTAAATCCATCACGATCTGACGCGGGATTTCAAATTTGTTTAACGAAGTCGCATGGCTTCAAGATCAGCTCTAATAATCTTTTCATGTTTTAAAGGTCCGGAAGGGCTTAAAGGAGACTCGTTATGTTTTGGGAGTCCTGAGGGTAAGACAAAGAGTGAAAACGGCCCATGCAAATGAGGCTCAAACCTGTTCAGAAATACCATATCAGACTTCAGCCTACTTATGTTGTCGGAAACTACATGGACAATTATAATGCAACCAGAACTACCTAGGGCATCCATACTTGGTAAGCCTTTACCACCAAGTTGTAACACTTCTAGAGCAGAAATGATCGTTCCGCATCACAACCGGGTGGAGTCGATCCTATATTTTGAGAAACAAAAGGCAACTAGATGCAATAAAGTAGGATGGTGAAATCCTACTCCTAGATGTCAAAGGATTTTGATTTTTTTTTTATGGACTGCCTTGCGTGTGTATTTTTTTATTTTCCAACTCAATGAAAAATGTCCCAATACTCACAATCCTTCCATATGTCCTAACCACCAAAATGGTTTTGCATAAAGAACCATAAAAAGGGCCAAAAGGGTGACAAAAGAGGTGAAAAAGTCTATAACAGAAGCCGATACCATTATCACCATTGCTGATTTGGAAATTGACTTAGGAGATAAAAAGACCCCCTTTGCTGCAGATCGTGATTCCGGGAGCTAAAATGGACCAAACAGACTTCTTCGACTGAAGTGGGCACAAACTCCCCATCTTGCATTTCAATACTTTATTTAATGTTTTGAGGTGGTTTGGGGTACAATTTCAGCTCAAATTTAGTAGCCCGGCAGAAGTCGCTCAGAGACAGCCTGATGGGGTACTCCGCGAGTCAAGATCACATGGGTACTGCGGACTATCGGGCCGATGTTCTCAAGCAGTTACCCCTCACAAGAACGCAGAAAAATGCTTTGCAAGATCTAATCTTCTCCTTTTGACTTGTGATTTTGTAGGATGTGCATCGAGAGAGAGAGTGGAGCATGAGAGGGTTGCTAATGAGGCAAAGGGTCAAGGGCAGATCCAAACGCGATGCACGTGGTTAACACAAGCAGGTTTGGTGAAGTTTTTCCTATGTCCATTATGCGCGTGCAACCAAGGCTAATGAACACCTTGATTGATTACTGACACCCCGATGCAGAGGCATTCATTCTAGAGGTCCAATCATTGACTCTGACTACTGAGGATATATATTTTTTGACGGCCTCTCGAGGAGAGGGGAAACTAACTTGCGACCGCAGGTCGCAGCAAAGTCTCGTGAGTTGATATCGAAATTGGCGAGGTCGACCGATCCGACCGCTCTTCGGGTGCCCGTTGGTAGGATCAATGCCTCACCCCCAGACGATTTTTATCGCCATCATATCATCGACTTTTTGCTACCAGACATCAAAGCCACTCCAGACAGATGAACTGCGGTTATCCAAAGGCATGAATGCACAACAAGAATGAGCAATTACCGTTAGAGAGCATAGAAGAGCAACTCCACAGAGTGTCGATAAAGGACACACAGGAACTTCTGCCCTAGGGATTATCCTCAGGTTCATTCTTTTTGAGAGTTCCGTTTCACTTCTACGGACAAGACGAGGACGCATCGCTTAATTTTCCTCAGTGATGAAGATGGCAAAAGATTGCCGCCGTGATTGTGGTGGTGGAGGACCACAGAGGCCTTCAATGACGAATTTTTTTCCTGGCTGTCACTTTAAGATCCCTCGCCGGGCGACGAGGACTACCCATACGCGATAGACTTTCGTGAGATCCAAAATTATTCACGTCAGAGGATGAGGGAGATGGGTAAAGTCTCCACCAATGTTTGTTTCAGGTATGTAATTTTATGTCTTTAGATATATATCATGTTTTTGGTTACCGAGTTTCTGGATGGTGAACCTTGTGTTGCGGTGATGGACCGGCAGCGGCTCCGGCCGATTTGGCGCGGGAACAGGTGCCCCACCACTGTACAAGGCCAGCTTCCGCCACTGGGGAGCGTTAGGTGACAGGAACCCTCCAAATAGGGAGGCCGAGAGGGCTCTTAGGGCTGGCTGAGCGGAACTTCACCGAGCTCACCCACACAGTTCCCATGATAGAGATAAAGGACTTACCGCCCTCCATGCAGAACCATATGGTGGGTTACCTCGGACATGGGTCCATTGTTTAGGCAGCTTGGGTTGGGCCGTGATATGATTATAACAGGCCCATGTGCCCCCGAACAAACTTTTTTGTAGACTTTTATGTGCCTCTTGTTAATCGAGCATGTATTATATTTTTTGAGGGCATAAGCCCCAAAGGGACTCGTTATGGTCCCCATTTTTTGAGGTGGTTGCTTCTATCTATGTACTCTAGTGATTTTATGATGTATATATATGGTTTTATTTCTTTATGTGTCTTTATGTGTACAAAAAATGTATTTACATGTGATTGATCATGATATTTTTATGTGTGAGCAAGATGCCAATCTAAAATAAGGATTAGCCAGAGTATCTGTGGTTTGATTTAGACTTGTAGGAACATGAAAATATGCAATATAATCAAAGTTGAATTCTAAGAGACGTAAATTCAAGGAATCTTCGTAGAGTAGGATCGCGCACACTCGTGATATTCCGCTTAGCCATTAATAAATCCAGCTGGAGTGTCTAGATAGACCGTGAGATGAGAGATACCCAATGACAAAGCGCCACAAAGCAACTCAATAATCAAGGCTATACCGACAACATTGTTTGTGGTGCTCACCTAAGCATATCCCTTCGAAATATAACAACTGACCCTATGGTGTAAAAATTAACCAAGTTGCAGAGGCAAGCCTACACGTGTGTCGACTAGCATCGTCCTCGAACCCAATGAACAACTCGTACTCACTTCTGACATTCAAGCATAGTGATTAAAGATAACATTAATGACACGTCCATGACACGTTTTTCAATGTAAACGAAAGATAGTAATAGCACAAAGACTATACATATGTTACAAAAGTTACCTATTACAAAGGACTCCTATGAGGTATTTTCTCTTGAGGTAGAGCCCATTTCAGGCTCCGCCAGCATTCCTTCAAAATCGCATCGCATCATAAGCACTCCTTTTTAAATAATTCTCCTAACAATGAAGGGTTTGAACCACATGGGTTTAAACTTTCCGCCCCCAGGGGGTCCTTATCCTAGTCATAAACCAGGACAAGGTCACACTCAGAGAAAACCCGGTGACAAACGCGACTCATCATATCATTACCTCTAACCTTATGTTTATGAGCCTCATTGGGCCGCTGGCCGCATCACGACGCCGCTCATCAAGATGATCAAGGTGTACTAACCACTCTTCGCTTTTGAGAAGTGTTCGCAATAATCAGACATCGGCCACTTTTAGAGATGGAATTTGACATTCAATGGGAAAAGACTGCCTCCAACCCGTAAAGAAGTTGGAAAGGTGAGAAACCGTTGTAGTCTTAATCGATGTTCGGTAAGCTTCCATAAGGTCGGTGCATAACATCAAATGCCAGCTTGACTTACGAGTTGATGGTTCATCGTAGCATTGTCTTAAGCGTTTTGTTAACAACTTCCACTTGCCCATCGGCTTGGGGATAATAGGGTGACAAGTGTTCTTGCCGCAACCCAAGATCTGATGTTAACTCTACTAACAGCTCTGATTCTCAGCGACTACCATGTCAAGATAAATCTCTCTCGACTCCAACTGCATATGATTCAAGTTTAAATAAGAAGAGAGCCGCAACTCTCCATCGTTTTTGAACGTCGGCATGGCTTCGAACCCTTTAGTGAAGTAGTCGACAGCCATAATGATATAGCGATGCCCTGCCGATGGGGTTGCATGCAGTGTAATCAATCCCCACTTGGTGAAGGACCGATTTCGCGATAACAGAAACATCGAAGTCGATGCCCTCATCTTCCGGAGAAGATTTGGCATGGATGGAACTTCTGACCGACCAACAAAGTCTTTGATAAGCGGGCTAGAAGTGCAACTCAAGCCAGAAGATTTTAGTCAAGTTAACTCCTCGATAAGTCGCCACAAGCCTCGTGATGACAATCGTTGAGCACTGAGATTCATCCTCATGAGTGAGACATCGACAAAAGACGCAGTCTACACCTCTCCAATACAAAGTATCACTGAGTATAAGATAGTTCTTGGCCCGATGGCATATCCGGCCGATGCTCATCACGGTAGCGAGAGACTTCCAAATTTCGGAGATAGATCAAGATATATCTTCGCATCAGGTCCGACGATTCGATCAAAAACATATCCCCTCGAACAGGAGATTCCTCAGGCACACGGCCACCGACTCAACCGGTTTCAGATAAGTTCCGCTGAAGACTAACGACTTTGACTTCGGGCTGAAATGAAATCTAAGCTCTAATTTCTGGAGGATCACCATCCATCTATCGTGATTTTACACCGATAACTCAATGTGGTCAACATGTACCGGAATGGATCTACCTAATTTAATTACTTATTCGCGGTCTTTACTTAAACAGAACATAGTGATCGAACCGTTGAACAACATGAACTACACGGGCCAATGCAAGCTTTTCGAGATGTGTATAGTTAAGTTCCGCTCCTACGAGGCCCCTGGCTCGCATGATCATGTATCCGTAAAACTAATCATCTTCCGGTCCAAACCATGCCTATGGCTGACTCTCGCTGTTCGTGATACAATAGGAAACTTCGTTATAATTCGCGGTCAGAAAGGTGAGGTGTTACTAGGCATGTTGTTTCAATGCATCAAAGAGCCGCTGCATGGCTTTGTCCTTAGAAAAGGAACGCCTTTCTCTTTCAAGAACACATGAAGCCCTTTGCACTTCTGCGATATTGGTGATGAAGGTCAAAGAAGTTCGCTTTGCCTTGAAGACTTTGAAGTTGTAAAATTGTGCGTGGGGCAACTGAACCATCGCTTCCACCTTTGAGAGGATCGAATTTCATGATCCCCGTGGGTCTACACTATGAAACCTTAACAAATGTCCCTATGACGAAAAGCCGACTTTGTTGGGGATTCAAGCTAACTCAAGTAGCGAGAAGGCTCAAAGATGAGTCCGAGGTGTAGGATGATCTTTCGCCATAGAGCTGATGCTAAATCATCTAGATAGGTTCTACTATATGTTTGAGGTCAGAATGCAAAAAGACATGGCCCGCCGAAAGTGGTGCCAACATTCTGAGACCAAAAGGCATTTTTGGATATGCGAATGTACCCCACGAAAAAAATGAATGCCGCTTTTGCGTTGGTCCTCGGGTTTGATTTGATTTGGTTATAGCCCAAAACCATCCATGAATGAAAAGGTTTTGCAACCGGCGCACTCATCTATGATCTGGTCAATGAATGGGGTTGTAAAATTATCTGACACGTTTTGTTCAAATCACACGGTAACTCCAGACAGCATTACCTTAATCGCGGCCTTGTTTTTATCAACCGGTACGATTTGACACCCATTGAGCCGGGCGGAATAGGGTATATGAACCCCGCCTTAAGCAATTTTTCAGCTTTGATAGTCAGCCGCTTCTAGGATGGATGAAGCCTCTCATTTAGTCGTGCTTATATCCGACACGAGGATTTCGTATTCAACTATTTTCGATCAATGCCCGGCATTTCCTCGTAAGACTAGGAAAAAAAACATCACATAATTATTTAAAAGATCGCTGTGAACTCAATCTCTTCGGGGAGAAATCGTCCGCATTTTAAGACATTTTCCACGATGCCGGTTTGGGAGATATCGATAGGCATCGCTTCAACGATAGCTCCATACGTCTCTCAAAGATAAATATCCCGTAACTAAGAGGTTAATGGGACAAGGTCAGACGTCATGGCGATAGTGAATTCTCCTTCCACCCGGCAGTGTAACTCTGGAAGGAAATATGATCTGTGGTGAAGATCTTCCAAAGGTTTGTCCTGACTAGTCATTGCTTCATTATAGCTTCATCGAAGGCAAGACTAAATCTAATGAATCGATATCAATAAGAGAATCGAGCCCATATAGGCTCGAGGAGGGGATCCAACCCTAGTGCTGGCATCGGACGTGAGTAATCAAGTTTGTTGACCAAAGAGTACGCTACTTCAAATACCGACAAAGGCGTAATATGCCAGCCTTCGTTTCATCCATCATGGTCGATGGGGAAGGAAGAGTCCACGATCCGAAGTAAGTCATGCTTAAACGACGAACATGGAAAATCCCCAAATTTCTGTGGTGGTTCGATATAAAACTTGATATTGCCTCTTTTGAGGAGGTGGGTAATCAAAGTACTCCATCAAAGATGGACACAACCCAACTCCTACGCTGATGACACCTGGTTGAGGATTACCAATCACTAGGACTATGGATGCCCCCAGTGAAGGGTCAAGTATGGAGAAAGACAATTGATCAATAGTCACTATCCTTCATGTGGAAACAATTAGGATCGAAAGATTGTAGCAACCACCGCCTGAATTGCATAAGTCCAACTACACTCCATCAATAGATTGTAGTCGATGGGGCATCGACTACCTCTACTTTGACGCTATCAATACCTTTCCTCCTAACTGCACAGGAAAGAAGGAATGATGCCATGTGGTCGAAAAAGAAACTAATTAATCAACGAGGAGGAGAGTAGTGATTTAAGACAACTCTGCCAATCCAATGGCTTTCCAAACATGCTAATGGACATAACGCAAGCCTAGTTTCGCCTACCAATCGCGCAACATATTCGTGGATGAGCCACTACTATCTGCAACACGACGTGGTAAGGCAAACGAGGGTTTAAGTCACCGATCTAACATGATAGTTCCCGGTTTACAAGTCTCAACAGAGCCTAAAGAAATCAACAAGGCTTTCCTATGAGCATGGCAACTTTGGAGGACATCCAAAGAATAGAACAAGGAGTTTGGGATCCTCCACAACGTAGTAGTTCTGGGAGGCCCTTGTGCTTGGATTATGAGAAGCCCTCTTGAATGCACTTTTTGGAATGCACGCATTGTTTCACCCAACGCCTTCTCAATCTATAGAGGAAGAAATGGGATCTCGGCTTCTGTTCTCCTCAGAGCACTTGGTTTGCTATAATCGGAGCTCTAATATTATGAAAGCATCACTTTTCACTATATATATGGGTTACACGGATGAATTGTTTGGGGAGGCGCTTTTTATCGCCTTCAGCCACTTAGGAGGCTTGAGTCAAATTTTGTCCATGCTGAAGGGATTAGTCAACACAACTTATTGTCATTGTGACAAATTTTTGGGCCTCTGGAAGTCAAGGGCATAGATGGGTTGGGTGGTCTTCTCACATGTTGCACCTGATAATTGCCTTTCTTTTTCAGAGTTTCGCCAAAGCATTATCATTTTGTTTTTTTATCCCCCCTTACCCCTCTTACATTGTTTCTTCTTGCCCTCATTGGCTGGCCTTTGCTAGCCGCTTGTACCTGTGAGGGCCTCGGGACGCTTTGAGTAGGAGGAGCGCCCAAAGCAGAGTCCGGCCGGC
Source organism: Picea sitchensis (assembly GCA_010110895.2). Lineage (NCBI taxonomy): Eukaryota > Viridiplantae > Streptophyta > Pinopsida > Pinales > Pinaceae > Picea > Picea sitchensis. Next base: position 9,302 of record SNQJ01S0232420.1, read on the forward strand.
CGCCGAGTGTTGTATAGATAATTGCTACAAATTATTTTGTCAATTTCTCAGCTGGCTTGGTTTGTGCCAAACCAACTATTCCATCAGAATGTGGTCCAAATCAACTGGCCTTTATCCAGACCGACGGTGCATCCTACAGATGCTGCGCTAACAGACCATCGAGAATAGATAAGCTCAAACTGCGAGCTCTCATGATGGCATCCTCTTCTGAGAAAACCCCCGAAGTTGCAACGTCTTTTGATAACTACGGAACTAAAGACTAAAGGAACCACTCAAGCGAATGCCGTGACGCATTTGATAAGACTCTTCTGCGATCACCACCTCGGTCATGATCCGACAGAACCACGACGTCTGCTCGAATTATTAGCAACTCATACATATCTTTACGTAACTCGAAATGGTTGAGGAAGGCCGCCACGCCAGTCAGCCAAAAGAAGAATATCGTGAATGATCAAGCCCTATGTACCATTTCACGACACTACCAATAAGAGTGCAAGAAACTATCGCAACTGTACGGAGTCATTTTTTAATGAGTTAGATGAGCACCAATAAGTGGAAAGTGGTCACGCGATCACCCAGATCTTCTATGCTTAGGCTTGGCTTCGAACTTGGGATGTCCGAAGGCAACTTTGCTGGCATAGGAGGCCAACGCGGATCGTGATAGAGAGGATCATTTAACAACCGTAAGTTAAATCTTGCAAGTGTAACGCCGCCAAGAAAGGGAGTTTAGGTTGTTGTTGATAGCCGAGATAAAAGGGACCTGGGGTTTGACTAGCACCAAGTAGACAAGAAAAGTTAGGTTATTGTTCAGGGCTCTGATAATAACCATGACCAACTTACGGATTGGGCACTTGTTGAGACATCATTGGCTGATTCCCATGAAGGACAGATGTTGGGCATTCATCGTGGTTTGATGGACTTTGGGACGGATTACCCCATGCCGGGCCAGATGGAAGAGGCATAGAAGCCTGTCCAGGGTTCCAATGGTCAGAAAGATACCCTGCAATCCATATTCCGTAAGATGGAACGGATCCTCAGCCGAGTTTGAAGGTCCCGGTATATGTGTCCCTATCGCGAGAATAGTACCGCACGCTGCGAACCGGTTCAAAACAAAGTCTCTTTACGGGAAAGCAACGGACGCGAAGTGTTATTATCAAACGCCCCGTTCCAAACAAACAATGACAAACCTACCAGCATAGTGTGCACATGTGTTCCTTAACTCCCGACTCCAAAAGGACTTAGGCAGTTGCCCGGACGGATCATTTACGCGATCCACCGAATGGGACGGCGAGGATATGACTCTCCACAGAAGGAAAAGAATAAATTGAAAGGGATATGAATTCCTGTTGATCTTTTGCGAGAGCCGCTAGAGTTTCCTCGCCTCGTACCCAAAGTCTGGAAAGTTGATGAAGTGAGTGCAGGACTAGTACCGAACTAGGCATACCGTATGAAAAAAATGGAGCTCACGCGACTAGGTGTGTAAAGAGGTGTATTGCCGCGATATTTATGCTATCCATCAGACGAAGTCAGGCCGAGACCGTGGTGGCCCAACCGCCGAAAGCAAGTTAGGAGAAGCCCTCGCAGCAGCAACAATGATGGACGGAAGATCCGAAGAAGTAACATAGTTTCCGGGTTCCATCACCGGGTTCAGTGCACCACAGCATTCGTGAAATTGAATTCGCTGGCACAATAATGTCTCGCCAAGTATCAGTGTTTGAGGGTTTCAACCAATCTAATATTGGTGGTCGATTCCTAGTTGTTCGATCAAAACCTCGGTTGCTTCGAAGACTCTTTGATGAATCTAGCTTCCACCAATGGTGGAGGAGGTGGCCTCCAGATAACCGGATTAAGGTGCCCCGTATCTTCGCGGACTCTACGGAGTTCTAATCCTCCAATCGCGGTGAGAATATTCACTGACATGTTAAGGTATTCGGCATGAACAAAACAACACACAATATTAAAAGAAATCCCCTATAAGATGAATCAAGCAAGCACTAAACTAGTTGGAAGGACAGTTACAACAACCAACACGAAAGCAACTTACCGGTGCAAGTACAACTCTAATACTCGGCACCTTCCGGGTATTTCAAAGCTGCTAATATCCGATGTCCGGTTCTGTGGGTATTGCGGTATACCCCGCGAAATACCCGTAGCGTCTCAGAAAAGATTGGCAACTAGTTTTCCAGCTCGCAGTCAGTCACCATGTGGGTATAGTCGAAAGTCGGGTTGACCACAATGAGTAGGGTATCAAGTCCTCAAACTCGCTATGTATCGAGAGAAATGGTTTGGAAGACAACTAAGGACCTCGAACTGATCTGCGACTCAAGCCCCGTGGCAAATGCAAACGATTTAAATCCCTTTAACAACCCCTCAATATGTGTTCTCCACAACTTCTACCAGCTTTTGGAGGGTTTATCTTCGCTACCTTTCCGCACACGACCAAGTGTTTAGCCCCTGTTAGAGGGGGGGTCCTGAATAAATTTCAAGATACTGGACTTCATACTCCCATTGACAGACTCCAATGTTTGTTTTGGGTGGCCTTGGATAATTTGCTTCTCCAACCTATTCTGGGCGTCTATTCTTAAGCTAGTGTATTCACCCTACAAATCCGAAAAGTCCGGGATTGATTTTAATTAGTGTTGTTTTAATGGGATTATTTAAGTCACAAGGTGCCAAAGTGAAACCATGGTGTGTAAAAAGACTCAAAAAGAAAATGAACAAAATGCGAAAAAAACTTTTACTAAAATGCAAACCAACAACTTTTTAATGAAAGACTTTTTTTTCAAGATTACTAAGATTTCATGCAAGAATATGAAAGACTTTCACGATATGTGGAGCTTACTTATGTTTGACATGTAATCGCAAAAAACTTATAAAAAAATACTTCTTCCTAGCTACAGATGCAAAAACACAATCTTCAACCAAGGAAGAAGAAAATGAACAATTTTTATTTTATTTTATTGCAAAAATAACGCAACAAGGAAAATGATGACAAGAACAAACCAAGAGAGAAAAAGAAAACTTTGGCTTAAAGCCGCAGACGCGAAAAAAGAATCGTATAATAAAATGAAAGCAATCAAGATTACCACCATTCTAACACTTGCCTAAAACCATAAAACAAATATTTTTCTCTTTTTGTCTTTCTATCAAACATCAACTAAGAAAATATAGGCTATTAAGGATAAGATGCCCTAACTCGATCGCAGCCCAGACTTTCTACCCCGAGAGGAGCTCTTTCCTACCACAAAGAGGGGATGATCACTTCCCACCCAAGCCGGTGCTACCGTGACAAGTTCACATCGTTGAATGAGACAATTTTCATGGCCAACCTACCGGGAGCATATAAATTAACACGTTGCGTACCACGAGTCAAGAAGCCTGCGGGTAGGTATAAAACTGAGAAAAATAATCACAGTAGCCTGCATCTCGAAGAGGCCTCCGTATTGACAAATCGTGTATTCCTAAAGGCTTGATGCTTCCAATTTCAACTAAAAAGAAAATTTGCAAAAAGAAAACAAATGCAAAGAAATAACCAAAACAATAAGGCGTGATCAAAGCAAGACAAGAAACTAATCAAGACCTAGACAGCATCCAGAAATCCCCCTGAGAATATAAAATTCTGACAAGGAAGAGATCATTTATAAGCTTTCCTGCCTACACGCCATCGAACTACTAACAAAGCGCTCAAACGCAAGAAGGTTAGAAGGCGGTTACTCATGTGGCTTATGTGCCGCGTACTTGTGTCCTGAGAATAAATGTCAGTTACCAAGGAAACTGGTATTGATAACTAGGTCCCCTCAAGTAGCATTGACTTAACATACAACAAAATAAACAAAGAAACAGTAGACTAAACTTCTTTTGAACTACCCAAAACCTTTAATGAAATCCAAAAACCCTAAGAGTAAAATATCCCCGTGGAGTCGCCAATTTTGTTGTTGGTAAATAATACCCTACGGACTAGCTTGTTAGTCCGTAGGGATTAAACTTGTATGCAGATCATGACCTTTCATAAGCTACTTTTAACCTTCTTCCCTGAATCTAAAACCCTTTTCACAAGCAAACAAGGGAAGAACCAACTAACCTTTTATCTATCGCCATGATCTGCTGGAGCTTCGGCTTCCTCGCTTTTGGCCGCTCTTCCAAAAAGCCATCCTGCACCCTCAAGACAAAACTATGCATGCATGCTATTGTTCTACTAGAGGGTTAGAGATTAAACACAAATCACATAAAACATACAAGACTCATGTGGCTTGGGACGCAGCATCTTTTTATTAACTCTAATATGAACCAACTTACAATGATTATAGAGACCCACCACCGTTCCTCGATCCTGACCCCGGGCTCGCTTCTTTTTTTCCTCCAACTACTTTGCTTTGAATTCTCCTAAAGCTTGAGGAAAGAAGAAGGGTTGGGATAAAACGGATTCGACTGGGGCGAGTTTCTTTCATATGATTTTTCCTCCTTTGAATAGTACCTTACCCCTTCTTTTATATATTAGAAGGATAGGGTTTAGACTAACTCTACATGGTCGGAGTTCCGCCAATTGACCCAAAGCTTTTCGTCCCAAATTTTAAAACTTTCCCGATTTTTTCATAGGTAAATCACGTCAGAGGGCTAGCCCGCTCCAACGCAGGCAAGAAGGTCAAATAGTTCTAACGCGCCTCTCATGGAGAGGTTAGGCACCAAGCTGTTTGGATTTAAGTTGGTTTTTCAAGGTTTTAGTCAAGATATTTTGGTAATGAAGAGACATGAGTTGGCCCGATGCCGTGTAAGCCTGCGGTGGTGCAATTCTAGGTTATAACATTGATTATTCGCGA
>SNQJ01S0232421.1:0-14118 GCA_010110895.2 Picea sitchensis
CTAGTGGTCCATTGACACCTCACGGCCCAGCACCTAAGGTGCTCACGGCCCTCCCTTTCCTTGCTGCTGTATGCACCCTCCTTTGCCCACGGCCTGCTGGACCTTGCTGCACTCAACACACATAAACACATGTGTTAGTATCTGTACAGTCATACATGCTTGTGGTTAAGTTTGCCTTTATCTCTTGAGTGCATATATGATGGTTATGTTATGTTTAATGGCTTAACACATATGTTAATGATCTAAAATCTAATAGTTGTTTAAGCTTTCACAAACTAAGCAACCTATTGCTAACACATTGCACTACCTCACACATATTATGGTTTAAACATCTATTGCCTAATAATTAATCTAATATCTTTTGGCTAATCTCACACATTGGTAAATGGTTTAATCTATCTATCTTACAAGTAACTTGATGTGAGGTTAGTTTAGATGTGTTAAACTCATATATCTTTTAATGCTCATAGTGTAGATGTGATTGGTTTAGTGCTCTCATTTTCTAAGCTATCACATTTCACAAACTAAGCAACTCATTGTTAACACCTTGCAACACTTCACACATTATGGTTTAAATATCTATTGCCTAATAATTAATCTAATATCTTTGGCTAATCTCATACACATTGGTAAATGGTTTAATCTATCATTATCTTGGCTGCTAACTGATGAAAGGTTTTAGATGTGTTAAACTCATATATCTTTTAATGCTCATAGTGTAGATGTGGATTGGTTTAGTGCTCTACCAAGCTATCACACCCCTAATACTTGCACTCAAACTGCTCCTTAAATAGTTCAATACTTATACCTTAAGTGCATTTGATAACTGGTTTAGTAAACTGCTGTTTATGTCCTAATACTCTGAACCGTCCACTGTCATAAACATATTTACACACACCCTTTGAACTGACAGTTTCATTTTGGTTTAACAACAGACTTCACATTGCAATTGGTGGTCAAATAATTAACATGTTTATGGTTTGGACACTCAAATGATCTAAAAACCTACTCCTGTCCTAAACACTGCTTCATTAATAATCTCTTTTGCTCACGTTTTCACTTGGCTGAATAAATACATTGTGGTTTATGGTTGAATAAATTTACATGCTCAGGTTACAATTGATCACCTTTCACACACCATTGGACATGTCAAACGCCTAGCTTAGCTTGGCTAACCGTTGTTCACAGTTTCCTTGTCTTATTCATACACATATCTCTTATGCTTTTGGGTGTTCATGATTATGTTTTGATGCTTTACAAGTATGCTTAATGTGTTAATGGTTTAACATACTCATGGTATAATCTCTATGGTCAAAATGTTGATGGTTTTAACACTAATGCTTATGCTGGCAATTTGTCTATCTATTTAAGCTATCTATCACACACACATTACATCATCCAATACTTCTGCTTGGCATAAGTGTCAATTCAAGTTTTTCAAGTCTCTTTATGTTTCATTGCCTTTCAAGTTTCGTTACATGGTCTATGGTTACCTGTTTAATATCTCTTGAGTTCATGTGATGATACCTTGATGGTTTAGACATTTGTTTACATCTATTGCTATCTTTTATGCTAATGGTGGTGTAATCTTTTATTTACAAGCACTCGTTTAAGCACTCTTCACTCACGGCCATTCGATAAAAAAAGATAAAATAAAGTGCTAAACTCCTTTAAAAAGAACTCAACTATCCCAAAGGCCCACCCGAGGGTCCCAACAACACTTAGAAACATTCTAGGTCTTTAACAACTGCTTTGCCATCTAAAACGGGCGAAGGATACTGGGACGTGTATGGGAATCGTCCCATGATTTCCACATAGTAGATCCTCCTCCGACTACTTCTAGTCAGTAGGAAGTGGACGGGTCGACCTTTAAGTTTTGTATCGAGGTAAAGCCCGACCTTGAGCACCGGGCACTTATTTGGCAAAAGTGGATGTTGAGACAATACATCTAGTTAGGGGGGTGGGATCTAAAATCCTTAAGAAGAACACTAGTTGCATAGATCACTTGTATATGTTTTGGGGACTGTAGATCTATTGATAGACAACATTTATTTGTGATTGCTACATTGATATATCTCTCTTTTGCAGAGCTAATTAATTCTATCTCTATCGTGTTGTGATTATCCTGCTATCATTTGAATATCTTGTTGATAAATCATTGTTGTGGTGTGATCAAAAGGATCCAGTATCCCACTTGTAGGTAATTACCTATCTAATCCCTTTGAGTGCTTTTCATGACAGCCGCGTTCAAGTGGTGCCACTTAAAATGCCGCAGTCCTAGGTGTGAAATCATTACCTTTGTATTCAGCATTTGTTGATCTTGTGTTCATTTGATGTATATTGATAATTCTGTAATCTTGTATAAACCTCTTAAAACTTAATTAATCTTTTGCACTTGGTAGTCGATTAAAATTGTAAAGTATATTGTAACCAACCACCCTTACACATAATTGACACCATTGCCCAACCTCGTGCACTAAAGGTCCCAGTTGGCTTAGGGAAAGTGCTGCCTAACATTTAGATTTAGGGTTGCACTTGCATTGCTGCTTATCGTATAGGCTAGCTTCCCTTGGTCGGTAACAAATTTGAAACTAACTCCTAGAACTGGAATTAAAACCAACTTAGTAACTTAGGGATAACCCCCCTTGGCTTACCTAGGAATAAGCCTAGATCGGGAAGAAGTTCCCTGGCCAAGGTGACAAAGCAGGGGCGGTGGGACTACTGCGGGTTCCGAGGGCACAACCGAAGTGGGCTTTAATTTGCAAGCGTACAGCCATACCAAGACTCATGGACAACATTTGATAGGAGGATCCCCGAGATCCATTTCCTGTGATCTTAGCCCACGAACAAACTGCACCTGCAGTAGGCATTTACGCAGGCTCGTAGGGTGGCGCTACAAAGGATGTACATATCCGAGTCTCCGGATTGGTTATGCGATTCACCGGCGGCCTGCTGTAACCCTTGAGAGACAGAAGGTATATCACTCTCATTCCCTTGCGGATGTCATCTCGCGACTTAGAGACAGGCATGGATTTATGTAGTTGACCTATCGGGCCAGATGCTGTATTGGGGGTTCAGTGGTTATATTCATTAGGGGGGATTGGGTTCAACTATCAGACATGACCATGAGCTTCAGAGACACCAATGGATCGAGAGTTGTTATGAGAGGCATGTCCGCCAGGGCACCCCTGGACAAAGGTCAAGAGGATGGAACTGATTTCGCCATGGTGATGGCCACGCAGCCAGAGTGCGTTGATCACCCGCCACCAAAAGACCTCGGAGGGTGAGCACTAATCCATTGCATCGTGGAGCTACCGACGTTGCGAGCCGCTTTTGAATCGACGGAGTACCACCGCATAATGGTCATGATTGAGCTTAGAGGGCTACACCGTGATCACGACCTTATAGACACCCCAAGAAATTTGGTTATATCAATCAGTAAAGTTTATCAAAGAGTTGCTCGCCATGGGGCACATCGTGCCCAAAGTAGAGTCCTTTGCATCTCTTAGTATTGGTAATCGGAAGAAGAATGCGCCACGGCGGATGTGCATCGATTGGCGCAGCCAACAAGAAAACGAATTAAGAATCGCTACCCCGACCGTGAGCAGATGAGTTGAGGATGAGTTACATAGCGCCTTCAGTGATTGATCTACGCTCGTGATACACGACGCGATCGCGGCGTGATATTGAGAAGACAATGTTCCGATGCCATTTTGGACATTTGAGTTCTTGGTCATGCCATTTGACCGACTAACGCATCAGCTTCACTTTCCACTTAAGGAACCATATCTCTCAGAGGGGCAATGAGAAAACATCATTCTTCGACGCACATATTGATCTGGCCAAAGCAAGACATGGGATCAGCATTTGGCACATTTGGAGAAAGTCTTGGATATTATGAAGACCCAATCTTTATATGCTGCTAACCGCGAATTTAAATGAGGGAGCTACCATATTTGGGGCACATAATTTCATTAGTGGACATTGTGGAGGCTGTGTCGCATCAGAGAAGATCGAAAGCCATTAGATTTTGGGCCAACACCTAAGAATTCTACCTGAAATGAGGATTCTCAAGGCGCTACTACAGCGGTTTGTCGTGGTTTTTCAGCTTGGGAGCACCACTCACAGACTGGACAAAGAAGGGAGCTTTTCATTGGACATAGGATTCACAACAGACAGACTCCCAACAAACTAAGGAGGTTATAAGCACAATGTCTGCTTTAGCACTCCGACTTTCTCAAACAGTTGTCCCAGGAGTGCACGATCGTGGGTGGGGATTGGAGCAAGTATTGATGCAAGGAGGTCACACCATAGTCTTTGAGAGCAGGAACCTCGGCGAGTCAAAGAGTTCTATCCCACGAAGGCGAAATGGCCATCATGCACACTCAACCAAATTCAGCAAGATCTAGTTGGCGATAAGTTTGTAGTGAAGACCATCATACGCCCTTTACTCGATGCAAAGACCTCAACAGAGGCAAATGGTCTCAAAGATCCAAGCCTTCAAATTTGACATCGAGTATGTCAAAGAAAAAAGGAACGTCGTGACAGATGTCTTGTCTAGGAGGCCAACAAAGTGTTCGATGATGGACGTTTGCACAGATTGGAAAGCTCATTTGTTGGTGGGATATAACAACAAATTTGTTTGTGAGGTAAATGGATGTGGGCAGTGATTGATGAGGTACCGAAGTTATTGATGACGCCATTTCACAAGAACCGGATTTATTTGGTTCTAGAATCCACCCTGAAGGGGAAGATTCTCAAGGCATGTCACGATTCACCAAACAAATGTGGCATCAAGGATACTTCAAACCCTACAAAGCGCATCAGAGAGATTCTCATGGAAGGGTCCAAGGATGACGCGGTCGAGATTAATATTAATGAGTGCACGACTTGTCGCCAGTAACAAGTCCGGCATACACGCCCCTCCGTGGTTACCACCCCCACCCATTCCAGAGCGTATGGTATACTTTATGGATTACGTCTCCCCAGGAAGAGACCGAGCATTTCCAGGCGGTCACGATTGACCCCGTGGTTCGCATTACTTCTCTCGCCATACCCACTGACTACAAGGCCATACAGTGTAGCGTAATTATTCTCTGTGGAGGTATTCGGCTAAACGCTGCTCAGGCGTATAGATAGAGATGGGCGCTTCACTTTTAAGGAGCTTTCGCATTGGCAGTACAGAGTTGGCTACAAAGTACCACGGCACAATCTACGTATCGGGTGATGGGCGTATTTAGATCACAACAAAATGGCGGCATGAGGAACTATGTGGGGCGCAAACGACGGGTGAGGTTACATTATGGGCTTAGCATTGCTACAACACGCATTCTATCACATGTCCATCAGATGACAATTCATTCGTGGCATTGTATGGTTACGATGCACCTTCATTTATAGGATGCTGCATTTGGGGATGAGGGTTCCTGGCCAAGGATTGCGGGAGGGAGAGTCGGCTGATTCTTAATCGGCAACAGAGAACTTGGCGCATTCGCAATCGCTGGTATGATATAGCGATCGGCCACGTATTGAGCCGCGTTTTCGAGGTAGGAGACCTAGTTTTATGGGCCATACAGAGTCATTCTGAGGATAGGGCTTAGGTGGCATATGAGCTAGAGCCACCGGAAGGTAGCAAGATTCATAAAGTCTTTCACGTCTCTGTCTTGCTGGGGCAACAGACCAAGACTTCAATGATGAGTTGGCACCTTTGGATGAGGAGGGTCGTTAGAAACTGGGGTAAAATCTCAGGAGATACTAGATGCAGAGGTTTTCGTGTCAGAGCAAGGATCACTGTGAGCGTTTGTTAGATGGAGGGATCTTCAAGGGAGGATGCCACATGGGGAGGGAGAGCATATTTTGCGCACCCAGGATTGATGTTGCTTTAGGCCGCCAATCTCGTGGAGGGAGGACTGTTATGTCCCATCCCCAAGATTAGCCAGCAGGGAGTGACTTAATAATCTATATGCCCCGTAGACTATAGTCTGGCACAAACAGGGAACCGGATGAAGAAATAAGGAGGAATTAAGGCTAAACGATAAATTAAGCCTAATTACTTAGGGAAAATCACTCTAAGCCTAAGTCAACTAAGAATTAGAACGAAAGGTGATACAAGGCTTAATTTAATGGACAAATATTTCAATTTAGGAGGAAGGGGTTCCAGGGTTAAGTGATTCTCAATCCAGAGAATTGTGGGTCTGAGTTGGTACATAGAGAGGAATTTGACCCACCCCCTCATTATGCATGATTGCGATTTGATGCTGAGAGCTTCCGTGAGGGAGGAGGAGAGCCTAATTCTTGTTGTTTTGTGGATTTCCGGAGGTCCACCACCCCTTGACTCCGCTTCGCGTTGAGACACACCCCTAGCTTCCATCGGAGATACCATCCAGGAATTAATCGTACATTTCAGGAGCATTCAATGAGTAGGGCACAGCTTAGCCAAGTAGGGCGCAAGCTAATTAGGAGACTCAGAGATTTGGTGCTGGACCGCGGGTCCCCTAATGTGAGATCCATTCCCGACTCCAGTTGGGAGAGCTAGCCGTAGCTTTCCATTGAGCCATCGATTCCTCGACTTGGAATTTTTGCGTAGCCACCCCATACAAATGCTTAGGGTTTACGTATCTCGATAGGTATTTGGTTTTGCATGCAGGGGTTCCCCATTAGATCGGGCCAAATCCTTCCAACCCATTTGACTACTGGACGCATCGCTTTGAGCTACATAGCGGCAAGTGCATTCGGGATTTGGAATCCATTGGGGCGCATTCACTGCTCAAGGAGGGGCGCAAACCCCCTGTGGGTCCGGATCTAGTGCGTCAGAGGTCTGCTCGGGTTCCGGCTGTATTTCCGCAAAGCAAACTGTATGCATTGATTGGAGCTGTTTCGAGTTCATTCCGATGGTGGAGTTTTGAGATCTAGTTTTCCAACTGATAGCAGTCACCGTGCTCATCCAGGATCATTCATTTTTGTCTATCTATCCGTGCATGCAAGCAGACTGCTGTCTTTAAGTGACATCTGTATTTCTTTGTTATTTGATTAGTATTCCAAAGATGCATCCTTAAGGGACCACCGACGCTTAGTTGATATATTTCAGTAGGTGACTTGTATTCCCACGCATGCACCGTTATTATTCATAATATTGAGTTGTTGACCTTATATGCTATTGCACAAGGCTATTTCCATACGCAACTATAATAACTCTACATGCAACCATATGAAGAACCCCTACATGCAAACACTATAAACAAAGATCGCCTACATCAAACCCTAAAACGCAACCAGAAACCCCCTGCTATCGGGATCCGCATGTTAGAGAAGTAAGATCATAGCAAATATCTTGATCAGCTTGGACGTATTATTTCAAATGGGTATTGCCCATTTTGGCCCCCAAAGACTCAAGGAAGCATCCAAGAGTCCTGGTACCAAACCCCTTCCATTTCTCATCTTCTAAGCATTGTGCTGCTCAAGAGAGTCTCTTGGGCTTGCATTCTCACTTTTAATTCCAAAAATTTGATATTGTAATTTAGCATTAATTTTCCCACACCTTGTATATAGTGATTGGGTTTGCCATCCATGCAAAATTGTGAAGGCTATATTAGACTTTAATTTTCTGTTTTTACATACTGTTTGCCCCACTTCTCCCATAAAGAGAATGTTGTGTGGCTAGTATAGCTCTTTTCCTTTCAAGTTATTTTTATTTTCACCCACCTTGGCACAAATTCGGTAGGCTTGTCCTCCACATTGTGCCATTGTTGTGATGTTGCTAATTTGTTTATTTTTTCCCACCTTTGTCCTTAAGGCAAAGTTGTGTGGTTAGTCATTGTTGTCTTTTATTTTCAAGTCATTTCATTTATTAAATTTTGTCCATACTCTGCATTGTGTTTGGCTTTGCCAACCTTGCAACATCGTGAAGTCTAGTGTAGTTTTTTTTATTACAAAGTAATTGAATTGGTGCCCCGTATTCCCTCCCCTTGCAACTTTGTGGATCTTGGGTAACTAAGAAAGGGCAAAAGGGCCATGTGGCTAGACTAATTAGGCACTCAATCCATTTATTGTTTCAACCACCAAAATAGGGTGACTTGGGAGGCTAGAAGGGGTTGAAGTTGGGGATGGTTTCACGGCACTACATGTCCCCTTGTTGAGCGCCCAAGCATTCAGGATTTGACCTATGGAGTTAGGGAAGAACCTTGTTTGTTCTTCTTCTTGAGCGCCCAGCACTTCCTTTTTGGTTGAAGGGATACAGATTTGGGGTAGTCACTTAGCTTAGGATTGCAACAATTCACACTTAATCCCCTAAGCTCAAGAGAGACCTAAAACTTATGAAAATCAACGAACACAACTTTCACAACATTTGCACTACAAGTTTTGCTACTTTATTTCAAGCAATTTACTTTCCATGCGATTTTACTTTCCAAGCAATCTTGTATTTCAAGCTTTTTACTTTTCAGCAAATTCTTTCATTGTGGACATTTACATGTATTAAAGCATCTTTATTTTTGGTTATAAGTATTCTTTATTTATTTGGAAATAATTGTCTAAAGTTAAAAGATCATTTTCATTGTCTAATTCATTGTGTAGATATTCCATGTTTTATTCCAAGTTGTAGAAATATCTTTAATTGCATATCTTAATAAGTGAACTTTGGGTATATTTAGGCATTGGTCTACTTGTTGTATTGTGAAAGAAAAGGTTTGCATGTCATTAAAAGAATTGCATTTGCATTGTTTGTTTGTCATTGAGTTGGGTCTCCCTAATTGAAAACCAAATTAACTCCTAGATCATTAATCAAAACTTAGCATAGTTAAATAGGGTCTACCCCCCTTGGCTTCCCTAGGAGTGAGCCTAGACGAAAGAGGTCCAGATCGAGGTGACAGTGGGTTTGGACTTAGGCTCCTGCCTCCAAGAATACACCAAGTGGGTTGGAGATTTCTCCACATTTGTAGGTGTGTATAAGGACGTTAACAAGCCTTAAAAGATCTAAATGAAAACTTGTTAAAAATGAGTCTTCCCTTATTCTAGATCCAATTTTGAGATGAAACTTGAAAGTACAAAAGTAAATCTAACTTATCTTTGCATGCAAATTTAGATATTAAGGATTTGAAATAAAATTTAGATCTAACTGTTTGGATGCGAACAAGTAACCAAAAGAATGTAGAGTTTTGATGAAAGAGGGAAAGAGAGGCTTGAGGGATTGGAATCCTTGGGCTATGGAGTCTCTTGCTGGAAAGTTGAGGGACTTTATTCCTGCAAAGGCATGAAGTTTGTGGAGGATTGCACTCAAATGTTCCACCTCTCCAAGCTTGAGAACCTGAACGACTTAGCCACACTTGCCAACAATCTTGTTAAGTATGGAAATCCCTACACATGAAATCTAGATAGTATGCAATTAAACTAAATCAACATACAAATCTATAGTTGTATATGTGAAGACCAATGAGATCAAAATTACAAACTAGTTAAAGAGATACATTACTCAAGGGCCAATTTAACAAAATAGAAAGCAAAGAAACTACTCTACGGTTACCTCAAATGAGTAACTATGAACATCGAGCATCCACACATACACCATTTGACCTCCAAAGTCTCTTTAATCCAATAGCAAAAGATCTTACAACAATAGAGTACAAGCCTTCTCTCGAACTCCAACCAGCTTGAATAAGGAGAGAGAGTGCTCCATAATATAGCTCAATGGGTGAAGTTTCCAATGAAGGAGGGCGCACCACATGGAAGAGAGGGGTGACGAGTGGGTGATGAAATATTGACAGCAATCCCAACAACTCAAGAAATTTCCACATGTGGGGGAGTAGATAGATAGGATGGGTGACACATGGCACAAGAGGGGTGGTAGCCTCCATGGGATGTGTGCCCTCCCTCAAGAATGCGCCACCTAGAGGAAGAGGGCACACCCTCTCTTGAGATCATCTCTTATTTGACACCTCTAATACCCAACTCAACATCTAACTTACTCTTAAGTGGTAGTATCTCTTAGTTGACAAGGAGTGAGGGTGAGTTGACTCAAAACATGTCCCCGATGTGTTTCCAAAAAAATAGCCTTTGCTGATTTTTTGTCTTTTATTTGTCTTTTATTCCCTTTTTGTGAGTAAAATTGATTTTTAGTGATTTAAATCACTATTTTCACTCACAAAGTGAGTACATAGGTAAAGTGGTTACTCTGAGCAAGAAAATGAGTAATCCCAAGGCATATGATGCCTCCTAGTACCACTTAGTTAACTTATACATTATTTACAATTAAAAAATCTCGTTTTTGCGGGAAATTTTTTATTTGCGGAAAACATTATAAAACCTAAGGGAGACTTATAGCACATTTCCATAAGACTCTAGGAGGATGATTAGCATGATAATATACATTAGACTCTAGACTTAGACGACATACACTAAGGCCTAACCATCAATACACACTCCAGCTTTGGAGGTGATGAGTGAAAAAGCTCAGAAATTAAAACTCGCCCAAAAAAATTTCAAGCAAGATATAATTAATAAGTAAAAAAAGACTCTAGAGTAATGTACTTGTTATCCATCAAAGTTGTACTAGGATGGACTTCCAACGAGCTGCCAAAGATTGAACATTTATTGTTCAAAATTCAGAGTTCAAAAGTTCGATCGGTCAATAAGACCAACTTTTTCACATTTTCTATAAAAATTGTAATAAGAGATGTTGCATGATGAACTTGTAAAAGGTATTAGCCACCTTCGAATTAGGCATGAGTTGTTACTCTGGAGTGTTTTTTTTACTTATTAATTATATTTTGTCGTTTAAAAGCAATTTATAATTTATGAGTTTTTTCACTCAATTCTCCAAAGATGGAATATATACTCATGGTTAGGCCTTATAGCATGGATCTAAGCCTAATGTCTAATGTATATTACCATGCTAAACATACTCTTAAAGTCTTATGAAAATGTGCTAAGTCCCCCTTAGGATTTTTTAATTTTTTCAGTTAATTAAAAATTTTCCGCAAAACGGGAATTTTTAATTAAAAAATAAAGTTGTAATAAAAAAGTGGTACTAGGAGTTTTCTTATGCCTTGGGGGTGCTCATATTTAGACCTAGAGCACCCACATTGCCTTAATACCCACTTGGTTAAGTAAAATTAGTGATTTTAATCACTTAAAAATCAATTTTACTCAAAAAACCCAAAAAAGTCAAATAAAATCAAAGAAAATCAGCAAATGTTAAATTTGGGGAAACATGTTTGGACATGTTTTGGATGAGTTAAAGCCTCAAAAGGCAAGGTGGCAGCCATAGATCACTTCCTATTGGTCAAAGACTAAAGATGTGACATGTGTTTTGGATTAAAGCATGTGCTCCATAAGAGGGTGTGCACCTCTTAAGAGGTGGCACATTCCCAAGAGGGGCAGCCAACCTCTTGAGAGGTGGCACCCCCATATACTCTCAAATCTGCAAGGTGGCGAGTTGGTGGAGTGTTGGGAGAGGTGGCAGCCTCCTCCCATACACTTGGCTGCAATATCCATCCAAGTGGTGCACCCTCCTTGTCGAAGTGGTGCATCGTCCTTGTCCAAGTGGTGCGCCCTCCTCCATTGGGATTGTCACCCATTTGTTTATAAATTGAAGCATCCTCCCATTGTATAAGCTAGTTAGAGTTGTGGGAAGGATTGCTATTATATTGTAATATCATTTGTACTATCATTATTGAATTGGAATAAAGAAGGCTTTGGAGGCTAATTTGGTGTGGATCCATGTGTGGTTGCTCATTGTCAAGTGTAAATTTATGAGGTGACATTGTTTTATTTCATTTGTTTATGCAATTTGTTGAATTTGGCCTTTGTAGGA
This sequence comes from Picea sitchensis, assembly GCA_010110895.2. Classification (NCBI taxonomy): domain Eukaryota; kingdom Viridiplantae; phylum Streptophyta; class Pinopsida; order Pinales; family Pinaceae; genus Picea; species Picea sitchensis. The sequence goes on from SNQJ01S0232421.1 coordinate 11,807, forward strand.
GTACAATTGCTCATAAAAGATAGGATTATAAATCTTGTTTGATTTCTTATTCCTATTGATTATCTATCTTAGAGATTTAAATGTGTATTTTATGTTTTGCTTAACTAATGTGCCATTGAGTTTCTTTGTAGGTAACACCAAGATCTAACAAGTTTCTTGCAAGTGTTGTGAAGTTTAGAGATCTCATTTGGAGGATTGCATGAGCTTGCTTGCTTCTACTTTCTCTCCAAAATCTTGAAGGACAATAGCCCCTCTTTCCATGCCAAGAAGACTCCATTTTTGCCCAAGTATTCCAAGGGTTTAAGGAGCTTTTCATCTCATATATTTCTCAATTAAAAGCTAAAAAACTTTGTTTAGTTCTTTTCACATGCAAAGTAAGATTTCAATTTCAAGAAGTACTACAAGTTATCTTTCTTTTGCAAACTAAAGGCAAGTAGATTAGATCTTTTATTCTAGCTTGCAATCTACTATCTTTAATCTCTCTTTCTTGCTGAAATTTTAAAGATAAAGAGAGTTTATTTTTAAAAAGTTTAAATTTCAAATTTGAGCAAGTCTTATTGTTTTTATTTTCTGTTTTAGGACAGCGAAGAATATCAGTAAGAAAAGGCTCTTTCTTAGCTAGTTTACACTTAGAATTTTGCTAACTTATCATAGGAATTTATTTGGAAAATTTGAGCTTTATATACTAATAGCCAAAGACACTCTTAAAGTGTTTTTGGCCATCCTTTGTTATCTTTCGTTTGTTGTTTTGTGCAGGTTGGTGCGAAAACAAGAGGATACTCTACTAAAAATTCGAAGATTTGAAGTTTCTAAGACCCCCCAAAGTGGCCCTATATTGTTCAGAACTATTGTTAAGGCATATTTTTTCATTTCTGATCCATATATAAGGATCCACATCTCATTTTAAGAGATCTTAAGACTCTTCAAAGAGCAATTGTAACCGAGATAATAAAATCAGTGAGCCAAAGGAGGTCTCACTTTTCTTTTCCCAGGGGGGGGTGTGTTGTGTTTTGGGATCTTGTGTCTTAGTTTGCTTCAATTTGTCCTTTTGATTTAAGTGCTCAAACAAACTCACAATCAGCTCTAAAGGTTAAAATAAACCACAATCTAGATTAAATTTCATTTTGCAAAGTAGAATACTAATTGCTAGTTAGTTTCCATTTTATGCAATTTCAAAGTTGGAAATAAACAGTCTCCTCAACTCCTCGCAAGAGGTTGGTCAGTGAAGACTTTAGTAATTAAAGAACATTTCCCTTTCAATACTTTGTTTTATTGTTTAAAATAAACAACTCCCCTCAGATCCCAGTGCGGTTCTTGACCCTTCCAACTGTGAGCTAGTCTCGATCTGCTGAGAGTAACTTTCATACACGTTGGGTTGGTCAGTGGTGATAGATTAATAGGGAAATCTTGAAAGAGACTTATTGCTTGGCTTTAAGAACCTCCTACATGGAGTGTGCGAAGTTTCATTGAATACCTCGGGCTTGTTCCCCTCAATGTTGGACATCCGGCACCTCTAGTGAGCTTGTTGGTGGAACCATTGGGTTTCGGCAAGTTCTCAACAAATCTTTGAGCTAAAGGGATAACCTCTTAAGAGGCCAAATCTAGTTTAGACAAACACTTATTTTTCATGCAAATAAAATTTATCTCATTAACCTACCATCAATAAACCTTAATAAAACCAGTGTTGAAAAAGTCGGCGAGGATCCAGAAAAAATCGTTTCGGCAAAAAATCGGAAAACCACGACAAACATTAAAAAATACAAAATATATTCATTTTTTTTCAAAATTGTAAACATATAAAACAACAACATCAAATAAACACATTGGCACATAAATATGAAGAAATCACTGACATATATGTAGTCACTAGTGGATGCCAAATAAAAAATTATACATCAAAGTCGATATTGAATGCTAAAGGGCCTCTCCAATACAAAATGACATCACATATATAATTATAAAATGTATCTCATGATTCATCATCATGATGGAGTCTGTAGATGTCTGATATACAATAACAAATGAAACAAAACTAGCAGCTAGCTATCTAATATCAATGTCGGCCTCCGCCTCTCCCCTTTTTATAAGAAAAGATAAGGGGTTGTTTGTCAGGCCTGTCCCTAACAGTAGAAGGCTCTATATTTGATAGTGGATGACCACTGGTGTGTGCAGGAGTAGGTGTATCAATAAGTGTAGAAGGTTGTGGTGATGTTTGCACATCACCCTCCATGATGTCTTCAGGCCACTCCTCCTATGAATGGAGGGATTTAGATACATACCTATGAATGGAAGGGATTTAGATACATACCTAT
>SNQJ01S0232422.1:0-13763 GCA_010110895.2 Picea sitchensis
ACTTGGCAAAACAAATAGACAATTTTGATCTTCTAAATTAGGGTTGATTACATCTTTATAATACATTAATAAATATTAATAGTTAATAAATAATTAATACATTAATATAATGTCTAAATTAAAATATTAATAGATTAATATATATTGTAACTTATTAAATATTGTATTAATGTATTAATACTTTAATATAATATAATGTAATGCTTTAATGTATTTTTTAATATTTTAATAAAATACAATAAAATATTTAATTATATTAAAACTTTACAAACAAAATATTTCAAGTATTTTATTTTAAGTATTCTTAAATGCTATTCAAAAAATGTCTAGCATATTATTAATTTTTTATTTTTATTTTCGCAGAAAAAAGTGTAATTTTTATTATGATAATCAAAATTACATTTTGTAGATACACCCAATAGTGTTTTCCTGTGATATAGAATGCCTACATACTTCAGTTCATATAGTTTTGTCTTCTTCATCCCGTAGGATTTTACAAAATCATTACAAAAACCTGTAATGCTTCAGAGCATCTAGTTCTGTTTTCTTTGTCCCATAGTATCCTTCAAAGTTTTTGCAAACCAGAATCTTGAAACAGTAAATGTTTCAGTCATTTACAAAAAATTTCTTTGTTGTTCTTGAATTTGTTCATTCAAGAACTCTGAGATCTTCCAGTGTGCCCTCTTTTGATGCCCTGTCCACTTCTTCATTTCTTTCCCTGTAGACATGTTGACAGGAAAAAGAATCAAAAACTTTCCGCAGTGTTTTTATGTCTTCCACAATATTGGCAAGTCTGATATGGTTGCATCTTTGAGTCCCATTTATCGAGTTTATTGCATTTTTTGAGTCTCCAAAAACTGTGCAAAGGCCAAGAGTAGTTTGAGGCTCATTAATTTAACATAATTATTTGTTCCATTTCCCAACCCAGACGTTAATGTGTAGTAGTGTGTGTCTCAGAAGTATAGTAGTCCTCCTCCTCCACAGGTGTATTGTTGGGGTTCTCCATCGAAAAAAACCTAAGGTCTTGATTTTTCAATTGTTACTTATTTTATCAATCTGTTCTTGATTCTTCCTTTCGAAGGAAAGGAGGAGAAAATTGCCAGACTGTTTAGTGAGGTTTTTCGAGGAGCTATAGTCACCTCATTGAAGATGGCTTCATTCCTTACTAGCCATACTCCCCAGGTGATCAACAAAGGCATTAATCTGTATCTTTTGTAAGAAGGGTGTTCCCACCAGTTCTTCCAAGCTTGTTCTAAGGTGTGGTATTCCCATCGGATTTTTTTTGCCAGAGTAACCGAAACTTCTGTCCAGGCCATTTTTAGGTATGTGCAGTCTAGAAAAAGGTGTTGAGCCGTTTCTCTCACAATTTTGCACAATGAGCATCTACCTGGTCTAGCAAAGTTTCTTTTATGGAGTATGTCCCAGGTTGGGACTTTGTTAGATAGAATGCTCCACTAGAATAGTTTTGACTTAGCAGGACCCTTGATCTTCCAGGTCTTTTTCCACCACCAGACTGGATCAACTTAAGATGGTTCTTGTATTAAGTGTAAATATCCTTCCTTTGGGGTGTAGATGCCTGAATCATTTCTGTCCCACACCAATTCATCTTCTTGTTCTCTTAGCCTGATCTATGAAGTTTTTAGGGGTGTTAGGTAACTCTCCAATTCCGTTGAATCCTCAAAGTTTAATTCAAGAGCGGTGGCAATTTTCCACCCTTGATCCCATAGAGTAGTGGCAGACTGGTCAACAAGAGAGTTTAGGGAAACAAGTCCTTTTTATTTTAAAGTAAATATTAGATTATCTGAAAGTAAGTGTTTTCCTTCGCTTCCCATCCAAGGATTTGCCCCTAATCTTACCCGTAGATCGTTTCCTACCTTCCAAGCAAGACCACCCCCTATAACAAGGAAATATTTTATAACTACCTTCCAACTTGTCGAAGCTCCTCTGAGAGTTTTATGAGCTCGTCTGATCCAAGACTCCATAGAGTCTGGTTCAATGTACTTTCTTGTGACAACCTTTGCCCATAGGTTGTTTCTAGAGAGTAGGCGCCATCCCCCTTTAGCAGTTAAGGCTTTGGAGAAAACATGTACATTTTTTAAGCCCCAACCTCCTAAAGCCTTTGGGACTGCAATCCTTTTCCATTTTACCCAAGGGGTCACATGTATATATTTCTTTCCACTCCACAGAAATCTGAAAGAGAGTTTTCTAGCTGTCTCCAAAGTTCCTTTTGGGATCCAGGACATAGACATCCAAAACACTGGGATGGCTTCCAAAACTGATTTTACTAGGACCAATCTACCAGCCCTGGAAAGCCATATATGACTCCAAGAACTTAACCTTTTCTCTAATTTTTTGAGAATCCAAGTCCAATCCTCCTTCCTATAATCATTTGGTTTCAATTTGAATCCCAAGTAATTTAGACCTTCATCAAGAGTTTTCTCTTCGAAAGTGAAGAAAAGTCGAAACCGTCTTTTTTCCATTTCCGAGAGGCAAAATGAGGTAAGGGTAGACTTTCCTTCATTTATAATCATTCCTGTGGCTTTGGAGAAAAGATTCACAATGTTATTTAGAGTCTCTACCTCCCCTCTTGTTCCCGCGGTGAAGATGAGGATGTTGTCTACAAAAAGAAGGTGTGTAATTTGTAGATTATTGGAGATATTGATACCTGGAAAGGAACCAGACCGTTTTTCTGCTGCAAGAGCCCTGCTTAGACCTTCATCAATGAGAAGGATAAGTAGTGGATAAAGAGGACATCCTTGTCTTAAGCCCCTTTCAGGTCTAAAAAAGGTTGTGGTTGAACCATTTATCAGTATTGTGAATGACACAGTGGTAATGCGGCACGTAATCCATCTGATAAAAGGAACTGTGAAGCCTAAATGCGTTAAAAGCAGGCGGATGTAGAGCCAACTTACCCTGTCATAGGCTTTAGATAGATCAATTTTTAGCACCACACTCTTTAGCTTCCTGACCTTTATGTTGTGTAAGGCTTCTTGTGCCACTCCTATTGCTTCATGAATCTGTCTGCCTTCTAGGAACCCAAACTGTTCAAGTGATATTTTATCAGAAAGTACTCTCTTAAGTCTTCTTGCTAAGACTTTGGAAATGATTTTGTAGATACATTTGCACAAAGAAATTGGTCTGAAATCATGCAGGGTGTCCGGTATATCCTTTTTTGGAATAAGGGCAATGAAAGTAAAGTTTAAACTAAGTGGAATTTGTCTGGAAAGCCTTGTCTATTCAACTAAGCTTAGTATGTCTTGTCCAATAACATAAAAAAAAACCAGAAAGAACTCAATTGTCCATCCATATGGCCCTGGGCTTTTGTCCTTTTGAAAACTGTTCATAACAATCTTAAGTTCTTCTAAGGTTACCTTTTCCATAAGCATTTTGTTGTCTTCCTCACTTGTAAATCGAGGGAAGTACTGTGCCACTCATATCACTTCTTCGATAGTGGCCTTGTTTTCTTCTTTGTAGAGATCCTAGAAAAAGTTTTTTCCAATTCTTGCCATTCCTTCAAAGGTATGCTCCTTTTTTCCGTCATGGTCTTTTAGCTGCCAAATTGAGTTTGAGCATTTCCTGCCCTTTGCATAAGCTTGGAAAAAAATTGTGTTCTCATCTCCACTCTTCAGCCATATGGCTCTGCTTTTTAATCTCCAGGTTTCTTCTTTTTCCTTTAAGAGTATGTTTCTCCTTTCTTCCAATTTAAACAGATTTAATTTGGCATTTGTCCAGTCATAAACTCCACCTTCTTCTTCCGAGATAAGTTTTAACTACAATTCTAGCTCTTTTAGTTCCAAGTCCTCCTTTAGGAGTTTCTGATGAGCCCAACTCTTTGTTTTCTCTTTGATTATGTGAATATTATTGACAAAGTGTAAACCTTCCGCCCCGTTGTTATTTGGGTTATAAACTCGCCAATTCTCCTTAACCAACTTTGAAAAAGTGTCGTCATTGAGCAAAGTTATGTTGAATTTGAATGGACTGGGTGGCTTATTTATCCCAGTTCTTAATTCCAGGAAAATCGGGGAATGATCTGAGATTCCCCTGTGTCCTATCCATTGTTTCAATAGAGAGGATTTTTCAAGTAGTGTATCCTTTATCAGAAATTGGTCCAATCTTTTAGCTATGTTGTCTTCTCCCACTCTGTTATTTCTCCAAGTAGGTTTGAATTTGACCGGTTCAATATCCAAAAAGTTGTGTTCCTCCAGATTTTGTGTGAAGTAGCTAGAAAGGGGGTTTGTTCTCGCATGAGTTCCCCAAACTTCTTTAAATCCCAAGGAGAAATTTAAGTCTCCTCCCAAGATTAAGAGTTTTTCTTTTAACAAAGACTTGGAGAAGAAAATGTCCCAGTAGGGGCCTCTGTTATGACAGGGTCCATAGATGTTAACAATGTTGAGGGGTTCTTCAAGTTCTTTCGAGGTAACTGTGATACCAAGGCCAGAGTCAAAACCCCAATAGTTTATGACTTTTATAGTATAGTCCTCTTGATCTCCCGATAGAATCCAGTGTAATAAAAGTCCAATCTGGTAGTAGCGAAGAGAGTCTGTTGAAAACTTCAATCCCTTCCCCCAATGTTTCTTGAAGTAGAAGGACATCCGGATGTTCTGTAAGGATCATCCTTTTTAGGGATGGTCTTTTGAGGGGGCCAACCAATCCCCTATAATTGAAAGAACAACACTTCATTAAGGCCCCTTTCCCAAGGTTCACCTTGCTCTAAGTGCCCTTTCAATAGAGACTTGTTTTCATGCTAAAAGATCGATCTTGGCTTTCTTTTGTGCCTTAGAAATGAGGGTTTTTCTACCTCTCCCATTTTTCTCTGTTGGGATCGGGTCCAAGGCTAATCCTCCTGAGTGTTCTTTGTTCATGGATCTTAAGAAGTAACACCTTGATGAGGTATCAGACGAGGATGAAGTGCAATCCCCCGAGACCGGGGCAAAAGGCGTAATGGGGGGTTCCAAGGGTAGAAAGGAAGCAGAGGAGGCCTGAGAAGGAGCGGGGCAGGGAGGGAGCGAGGAGGGAGGCGAAAAGGAGGGGAGAACAGTAACCAGGGGAGGGAGCGGGGGGAGGGAAGGAGAGATCCTCCACTTAGGGCCTTTTATAGACAAATTATTTATTAAAACAATAATAGAAGGGGCAAGGTTAGAGGAGGTACCCGCATCCGAGAAAGAAGTGGATTTTGCCAATACTGAACTTCGTTGATCTAGTCGTAAAGGAGCCAATTCTGAACAATGATGGCCAAAATCTACAGACAATTCTTCTGTAGGGTTATCAATTTGGCATCCCTGGTCCCTTTGTGAGTCGAGAGTGGATTCCGATGAACCAAAAAGCTTCTGAGAATCTTTGTACCTTCTATACACTGTTCCTCACGTCCTTAAACATAGCTTACAATTCTTGATGAGATGTCCATACTGATGACACCTTCGACACCTGAAGGGTATGTTCTCATAGTCCAATTTTTTAACATAGTTGTATCCTCCCTATCTGAGATCCATCTCCTCACTGATTCCTTCCATGACGTTCAGATTTACCATAATTCTTGCTACCTTCCTTTGTTTTGTTTCTGTAAAGGTCATGTCCGCATCCAAGAAGTCTCCTAAAAAATTCCCAATTTTTTTGAAATAATCGAAGGACCAGAGATGGAAAGGTAGTGCTTGTAGTCTTACCCAAACCATAATTTTATCAAGATGTTCAGTGCTTGCATCAAATAGCAGACTCCAGGGTTTAAGAAGAAGTGGAGAGTTATTGATGCTCCAAGCTTTACTTAGCACCCATTTGGAATGCTCACTATTCTGGAAAGTGAAAGCATACCACTTTATGTTTAATTCCACCAACTCCGGTAGATATCCAAGCTCATCCTTGTTGAGCTAGATATATACCATATATTCCAACACTTAATTGTCAACACGGGAAGGTAAACTTTGAGGAACCAGTACAATATGTACAGGAATGGAGCCAAAATTATCTTGCTCACAGAAATCTCAAATCTTAACACCTCTATCTAATTCATTAAATGGAAACAGTTCTGAGTTTAAGTACAGGTATTTCTACTCCTAATCTAATATAATCACCCAAGACTATCTACCATTATTTTAAACATCTAATTATCATCATATCTATCTAAACCACTAAAAGAGAGATCATTTTAAAAACCTTTTAATCTAAGCATAAAAAACTGTTCCAAATCTAACCACAGGTAAAACAAATAAATGTCCTATTTACCCTACAGGTACTGGAAGCTTCCTTTAATTTAATTGCAATCTAACTATCCTAACAGAACAAAATAAACTAATTATCCTAATCAAAACAGAGTAAATTCAAACTTGCATTCTCTTTAATCTACGTTCAAATTGAAAACTAGAAACAAAGCAAATCTAGTCCGTGCTTTAAGTTCCACAGGAATCCATAATGCACTCGACATCTATCAACGCATAATATATTAATACGCTGGAGGTAATTCTAACATTCATGTAAATCCTAAGGTACTGAAATGAACTAACTCTAATACAGAAAGAGGCAGCGACTTGAACCTGTTGGCGGGCCCAACCAAGAGGTACGCAATCGCCCTAAAATAAAACCAAAGCTACTCAACTCACTCCATGCAAACACTTGTTCATTCTTCACGCTTCATTACTGAGAAAAATAACTCAACTCATACAACAACGAATTAACATAACGCATAAGTAGATTGTATTAATAGAAATGTATCTCATAACATAATAAACAACGTTTCTTAGGAGTGATCCTCTTTTTATATAGATCCTCCTCAAAATAACTTAAAAGCAATGCATTAATCTAAGCGGATCCCAGATCCGAAAACAACTCAAAATTAGTTAAGCGGTCTTCACATCTTCATGACAAGCAGTGTCAAGAAGCTTGGATCATAAAGCATTAACTTCTTCAGTTCTATAACCTAAGCCTTGAATTGTCATATTGAGTTATGACTCAATTTATCATGTAAATCGTACATCAACCACTCACAGCCATGTCGTCTTGGATCTGGCTTCTTTAAGTGTCTCAGGTGCGAGCTGGTACTGTCTGCCCGATAGGTTCGATGCTGGTAGGATTTCTATTTCAAAGAGCGATACTTACCTAACTCATACCACATTAGTATCAACATTAATTTAAAGTATCCAAAATACATAAAAATATAGCGAATCGTAAGAATACCTTGATTATCCCATTTAGTTGTAAAAGGATGTCAAATATGTCATGGTAAGGCCAGAAGGAAGTGATACTAGGTATGAAAATGGAGATCTTTTTGATATAATATAGGAAAAAATATAGTCAAAACTAGAGACTAACATTCCCCCAAGCCGAAGTCTTTGCACAATCTGAATTGACAAAAGTCAAAAACTGAGATTCGTCATAGTGTTGCAGCAGCTGCAACCAAGATTTGTAACTTCTCATGTTTCTTCATATTTTTGATCTCTGATGAGAGTTTCGATTGATGATGATATGCTTTCTGGCAATCTTCTATAGTCTCCTGTTCCTCTGGAAAAAACCCTTATTCTTTCGTTTTAATCTTTCAATTTTGGACAAGAAATGAATTTGCCTGACTTTCATGAGTTCATTTTCTGTTTTGATATGTCGATCCAATCACAGTGTATTCATGCCTTCTCACTCAGCACAGTTATTCTGCTTTCCTATCTGGATACCATTGGTCTCGAAGTTCTACGAGGAAATTTCCTGATAAAGATTCAAATGTTTATCATGTGTCTTGGTACAGTGATTTTTGAGAATTTGGATGCGTGAGTGAACTCATATGGACTTTGATCATGGGTGTCAAATGGATCAGAATTATCCTTGTGGGCTAAGTTCGGGAGTAGACTCTTTATATCATTCGGCGAGTATCTGTGGGGGTGAATTGACTCATCACTCGATTTCTTTGGGCTCAGTAGCTGGCTGATCCACTCTACGGACTTTTCGGATTAATTGAGAAAGAGTCCAAGTCGTTTCAGAGGGATCTAGAGCCTCCTCATGATCATCAACACTTTTTAACCTCTCCTGTGGTGGATAACTAGGCACAGAGTTATCCATACCTGAAAATGTTCTTTTACATTTTCGTTTTGGATTTCTCCTAGGTTTGTCGATTAACACCGGTTCTTCACGTCAATAATGTTCTGAAGAGATCGAATTTCAACATTTGCCTCGTAGGAGTAGTGTTCTTCCACCGATTTCATGATTGGTTTTCCACTCCATCGGACCATGGGCATCAAATGGTCATTACGATCGGGGTCTCCAACAGCTGGTGTGCTACTCTGAGTATGTTCTTAGGGTCATCCACAGTTGAGTCGGGGTTTAACCTCTTTTTCCTAGAGTTAAACTGTACGTGGGGGAAGCGGTACAACACTTCTATCTTTAGACATCGAGAGGCTAGGGTTTTTATGAACATATCCCAAGTTTCTTGTTTCTTGGACAATGCAGACTTAATCAATATCTTAACAAGACCAAAAGCGAAATAGACTTTCTCGAAAATCTTTGGCCTTTCATACATGTTACGCCATTTCTTTAAAATTTTCCAGCGAAAGAATGTATTCATCGAGATGATTACCTTTGAAATGTGCTGAGTGTCGGGCATATGGCGGAAATCACGATTGTATACCGTCAACCGCAAGTGATGAGAATGCCGTTGGAGATAGCTAACAAGCTGAGCCCATTTTGGTTCTAACCATATTTGCGATGTCCCCTCGACCCTTGTATTTTTCACGGTACTATGGTTTGAGAAGGCTATGAGCTTCTTGTCAACAATTTGGCCGCTTGTCCATATCGACCCGATGGTGAAGCCGGTTAATTCTTAAATAGAGGTGTTGTGACTTCGAACTCTAACTCTCCCACTTTAGCGAACCCACCCTAAATAGGGAAGCGAGCTGGCATCAGTGAGTCATCATATCCATTGAATTTCTTGACTTGACTCCATCTGCTTTAAATGTCTCTGATGGCTATACTGCGGAAGGGCCTCCAATTCTGCGTATGTCTCTGGTTCATGTCGATTTTCCACCATGATTTTATTTGATATCATAGGGAAGGTCTATAGGTGAGCATCGAAATTTAGATGAGGGTGACGAGGGAAGAGAGTGTGATGTATGAATAAGTCGGGAGAAAAAAATCGCGGGGAACGTTTGAATTGTCGTGGGGATCGATAGGGTGTCGGAAAATGATGAGAGTCGTACAAGGGTGCAGGGTGTTATCATATACGAGTCATGTCGAACTCAGCCAAGGTAATGTTGTGCATTTCATGATATAAAATGTCGAGGTGGGTTGGTTATCAGGTGCATAGTATGAGTATGATGAAACATTATGGAGTAACAAAGCATCATAGTCCAAATCATGAATATGTAATTTAATACACAGTAAATCAACATGAGCTAAGCATACCTAAGTTAAATTACCTATCCCCTTTGTTATACATTTCTTGTTGTAGAGATTTTTCTTTTGAAGTCAATGCAGCGGATCACGGGAAATGCGAAAATTGTAACTGGAATTTGTATTGCTGATAACCAGCCATTTGGAGAATATTCTTGTCTGAAAATAAATTATTTTTCAGAACTGCAAACTAATGAAGTTGTCCATGAGTACCAAAACTGTAAAGTCTTCATCCAAATACTTCTTGTGCATATCTACCTATGTGAATAGATTTTGTTGATGTCGAACACAAGAGTAAATAATTCATTGGATTACCAACCAATAAGGAAATTTGTTAACTAGTGTGAGATATCCCACCTTTGATGTCAATGGGAATCAAGGCACTAGATACATTCAAACTTCGATTCATGAAACGGATTTGTTGAAGTGTGAGATGGAAGCGTAGGAATTCTTTAGAAACGGTAATGTATTTCCTTAGCAAAATGACGAGATGCACGCCATTGAGGCATGTGAGCTCTAGGGTGACATAAAAATGTCTCAAGTTTCAAAACCCAGAAAATGATTTGGAGTTGATGGGTTGAAACTTGTTGGAGGGAAAGCCTTAGTGAATCTTCCATCATCCAGCTGAACACCGAACATGATTTGTGAAGAAAAATGAAGTAGGTACCAACGAACTTTATTTTGGAGTCCAGCTAGCCAGTAACTTTGGTTTTCCTAACTAGACTCACACTAAACTCGCCGGATAAAGGCGTTTCATAGTAAAACTTATTTTTCTCTTTACTTTTTTTAATTTCTTATTTTTATTTCCTATTCTACCCTACTCTCTTTGGAAGTAAAAATATTCCTTCAAGTGTATGCATACTTCCATTGTAACCACCTCCGAATCAAGACTTCTAAATCATGATTGTCCATACAGTGTTTATGAACAAAAGTCAAGATATAAAGAACCAACTCCTCATATGATCTTGATTTCAAAAAATTGCTGAAAAGTAAAAGGATACAGTTGATAAACTGTGTCAGTCCACACTTTAATAGATCCTTGATTTGCTAGGATTTTCAAGCCAAGCTGATATTCTTCTTATGGTCTCAAGCAAGCAAGAAATTATGCGATTTCAAGTTCTAAGTGTTCTTCCTCTCCTTCCCATAATTCTTGAGCTCCTTCATCAAATGAGGAAGCATAGCTGAATAGGTCTAGGTATTCATGGTGAGGATATTCATTGATTTTTTGCTCACTTTGAAAGATGGATTCATCTTCGGATATGGATCTGATGTTGTGACAAGTATTATGAAAACTCCTTATATTAATAAGCTGTCTCTACTCAACAAGTTTTTTTGAACATCTCTAAACTTGTTCCAGTTCAACTGTCCTGCTCCATAGGTGGATTAGTAACAAGGTTCTTACAACACCTAAATGTTTTGAAACTTTGAATCTTAAATCTAATTTAACTTATTTGCAAAATTCTTTTAAATAAATATATAGAAATAACAAAAGCAAGGAACTAAATTAAAATTAAGTGTTGTTGAGATTGCAGAAGCGTCACAATATTCAAGCAGTGCTACCTATACCAAATGTCGAGAAATGAAAGAAATATATTACTATGAAATCATTAAACTAACATATTTGAAATAAATTCTCGTAAAATTTAATCTCCGGTCCTTTTTAGTGCCTCCTGTAGCAATGAAATGTTGAGCTGAATATACCATATATTCCAACACTTAATTGTCGCTGCAGGAAGGTAAGCTTTGAGGAACCGAGTATACAATAATATGCAGGAATGGAGCCGAAATTATCTTGCTCACATCTCAAATCTTCACACCTCTATCTAATTCATTAAATGAGCTTAGGTTAGAGTTTAGAATGGTGTTTCTATTCCTAATCTAATGTAATCATCCAAGACTATCTACCATTATTTTAAACATCTAATTATCATCATATCTATCTAAACCACTAAAACATAGATCATTTTAAAAACCTTTTCCCAATCTAAGCATAAAAAAAGCAGTTCCAAATCTAACAAGGTAAAACAAATAAATGTCTATTTACCCTCTGATGCTGGAAGCTTCCTTTAATTTAATTGCAATCTAACTATCCTAACAGAAAAGAATAAACTAATTATCCTAATCAAAGCAAAGTAAATTCAAACTTGCATTCACTTTAATCTACGTTCAAATTGAAAACTAGAAACATAGCAAATCTAGTCCGTGCTTTAAGTTCCACAGGAATCCATAATGCACTCGACATCTATCAACGCATAATATATTAATACGTTGGAGGTAATGCTAACATTCATGTAAATCCTAAGGTACTAAAATGAACTAACTCTAATGTGGAAAAGAGACAACGAATTGAAATTGTTGGTTGGCCCAACCAAGAGGTGAAATCACCACGAAGAAAACCCTACAGGTACTGGAAGCTTCCTTTAATTTAATTGCAATCTAACTATCCTAACAGAACAGAATAAACTAATTATCCTAATCAAAACAGAGTAAATTCAAACTTGCATTCTCTTTAATCTACGTTCAAATTGAAAACTAGAAACATAGCAAATCTAGTCCGTGCTTTAAGTTCCACAGGAATCCATAACGCACTCGACATCTATCAACGCATAATATATTAATACGCTGGAGGTAATGCTAACATTCATGTAAATCCTAAGGTACTAAAATGAACTAACTCTAATACAGAAAGAGGCAGCGACTTGAACCTGTTGGCGGTCCAAACCAAGAGGTACAATCGCCGAAAAGAAAACCAAAGCTACTTAGCTCACTCCATGCAAACACTTGTTCATTCTTCACGCTTCATTACTCAGAAAAATAACTCAACTCATACAACAACGAAGTAACATAATGCATAAGTAGATTGTATTAGCAGAAATGTATCTCATAACATAATAACCAACGTTTCTTAGGAGTGATCCTCTGTTTTTATAGATCCTCCTCAAAAATAGCTTAAAACAGAAATGCATTAATCTAAACGGATCCCAGATTCGAAAATAACTCAAAATTAGTTAAAACAGTCTTCACATCTTCATGACACACAATGTCAAGAAGTGTGGATCATAAATCATTAACAACTCAGTTTTATAACCTCGCCTTGAATCAACATATTGAGTTATGACTCAATCTATCAGGTAAATCGCGTTGTCAACCACTCTGGCCATGTCGTGCGGATCTTTAGCAGCTTCTTTGGTGTCTCCACTGGGTGCGAGCTGGTACCTGGTACTGATAGGTTCCGGTACTGGTAAGTTCTGTTTCAAAGGAATGATACCTAACTCATGCCACATTAGTATCAACATTAATTTAAAGTATCAAAATACATAAAAATAACTTGAATCGTAAGAATACCTTGATTAGCCCATTTAGTTGTAAAAGGATGTCAAATGTGTCATAGCAAGGCCAGAAGGAAGTGATACTAGGTATGAAAATGGAGGTCTTTTTGATATAATATAGGCAAAAATATAGTCAAAACTGGAGACTAACAATCCTTCCAAGCAGAAAGTATCCAGTCTCGAATAGTTTTCACCACAAAAATTATGCCATTCACACGTCCAACAATTGTTTGATTTGCCATATAGGAGACCTGATTGATCTCGACATCTTCTTCAAGTGCCAAATTTCCAACCTTTCCTTTAGTTCTTAAGCTTTTCCTCTTCAGCCTGGATCCCACAACTCTGGCTTGTGTATCTCCCTCTGAGGTAGCTGCGTGCTTCTTTAAAGGATCTCCTATGGAGTAGGTCTTCCTGCATCCATTGTACTCATCTGATTCAAGCCGAGCAGAGATGAAACCCTTATTTAAGGGAAAAAGGGGGGGCGACAACAAGTCCTATCTCAGAAAATACCGAGGGGTCTGCGTCGTAGCTGGAGAGGGGACGGTCAAGGGCAAGCTCCAAGGGAGAGTGAAAAAGTCATCCTTCAATAGAGTTTACCCATTCTAAGTCAAAAGCTTGTAGTGGAATGAGCAGGGGTAAAACGACTGCTGTAGAAATCAAAGGCCCCGACACCTAAGGTTCTGTAAAATCTCCAAATAGTAGGTCGTTGAGGAGAGAGGGCAAAGAAGGGGAAACCTCTTCAGCTTGAGAAGGAACAGAAAGGAAATGCGGAGAGTTCCTAGTGCCCGCTAGTTGTTCAAGTGGTCCTCCACCCACCAAAAATTATGTTGCCACGACATCCACCAAAGCTGTCTTCACTGCGCCAGAAGTCTGCGCGGTCATCGAGAGATCCTCCATTGTCGAGAAGGTGTCGGGAAAGGCCACCGGGAAAGGGGAGTGGGAGAAGGTTAGGCCAGGAGCAGAAAAGGGAGAGGGTAAAAACTTAACCGCATGCTTGAGGTAGAAATTGGTAAAACCCCAGCCTCATGTGGAAAAAACGCTCCATAACCACTTTTTCCACTTCTGCTCATCAAC
>SNQJ01S0232423.1:0-14118 GCA_010110895.2 Picea sitchensis
CGTGTAAGTACACCAATCTCCCATAAAAGCGATCATCCTCCCTTTATGAGGTGTGTACTTCCTTTTCTCTTTCGAACTCTTGAAGAGGCGGTGCCCAAAACCGCTTCTGCACTTTTGATGGCTCCTTCTTGTTTCCAAAAGTCTCATTTTCCGTCGGAATATTGACTTTTCGGTGGCTCCTTCTTGTTTCCAAAAGTCGCATTTTCCGTCGGAAGATTGACTTTTCAGTGGCTCCTTCTCAACTTCAAAACAATTGTTAGCCGCCAAAAAGACTTTTGTCTGATTTTTGAAAGCAATAAATAGAAAATCGATTTATTTTGGAATTTCTCACTTATTCCCTTTGCTTGGAGACCATAAACCACAAAAAAATTAAAAATGACACTTATTCATGACTATGCTATCACTTAAAAATCAAATAAAATGACAAGTTTATTTTAGGAGATAACACCATGATTTTGAGTTTTCACTTCTATGTTTGGTGATTATTCTAGTCTTTATGGAACACCCTTCAATGTATCTTGAATTATTGGTGTATATAATTGGTCCCTTTTGGTGTCAATTGTTTCCCAGGTCATCATTAGGTCATGCACATGTTAAAGGGCAGTTTTTATCTTGCGTTGGACATTTCTGAAATATCTTTACCATCCATATCAAACTTCCCAGTGCCAATTTGTACTTAGTGGTTTGTTCTCTCAAAGTTATTGTCCAAGACCTCAATTCATGTTCCTAATCTTATTTCACACCAATTGATGATAGATACCTCAATGCCTTCCTTTTAGAGAATATCTTCCTATAAAATTCAACTCATTATTTTAGGAAGTGGATTTAGAGACATTCGCGATGAACAGGGCATCATCATTGGTAGGTTCCATCACATGTGATAGTGGGTATACATGAATGAAACCTGATCAATTAAGTCTCCTAAGTGTTTGACATCATATTATATGTTCACAATTTATAGAATATAATTTGTACACTTGTTATCACCTTGTCAATATTATAATATACATCTATATTCTTCCCCTTTCCTCCTTTGCCCCAATTCTTGTGTACTTGATAATGTATTTCCATGCATTAATATTAGAATTGGTAGGATCTTGATTAACCTAAAGATTTATTTAGAGTTTCATGTGCATTTCAATTTACCTTGTTTATCTAGAAATTTAAAGGGGAATGAGAAAGATTTTATTTGTTTGATGTTTGTGCAAGTTTGATCTTGACTCTAGATTTAGAATTAACCAATTTTCTCACAAGGTGAAGGACAAATGTTAATGTAAAGGTATTTCTCTTATGTTTTTCTTTGATTTTTTTTGTTATGCATATGATCCCTAGGGGAAGGCAGATGGTGATCTATCCTTCTTTCTATTGGTGATCGAAAGATACTCATCATGGACTTGCATTAGAGTGAGTAGATTTACCTTTAACAAGGCACAACCATATTTCATTATCATAAACCTTCTCCATGAAGGGTACACAAAAAGTAACTATAATGAAACTCATTGGACATGTGCTTCACTAGTAGGAATATAAAAAAAGTACATAAAATACAAATGTTGACCTCCACAAGTCATCCCATTGTAGTAAGGAACATGGGTGAGTGGGAGGGCGTTGGCACAAAGATTCATACTTTCCATTACAACAATAGGTGTATCCATCACAAAGGTTGATCTTGTTGTAGATGCAATACACTAAGAGGTGGTTGATTATTATTCTTTGCTACAACAACAAAATAGAATGTGTGTGTATAAGATGTGCCTTGTGAAAATCCAATTTCAATGATCAATTTATTATAGAGTAGTTCACGGAATCCCTTCTTCCCCTCGTCACTAAGGATGTATCCATGACTATGCATAGAAATGAGGATGAAGCCATCAAAAAGGAACAATTGTACAATATTATTTATTCCCAATTGGGGCATCTCTATATTATCCTTCCTAATGCCCTTGCTCGATTCCGGGTGACAGGATGTATCCATGACATATATCTAGGGACTGATGAGTTGGTTTTTATGTCTGGGGCTATGAGTTAAAGTTTTGCCCATGTCTGGGGCTATGAGTTAGGGATTATATATATATATATATATATATATATATATATATATATATATATATAAATTATATATAATATAAATAATATAAAAACAAAAATAAAAATAAAAACCAAAACAAAACAACATAAAAAACCCAAACCAAAATCAAAATACACTATCCTACATGACTATCAGCTCATATTTTTTGAGCTGAAAATAGGCATGCATGCACATGGAGTGGAGATTGCTTGAGGAAGGAGACATGCATAAAGTGGAGGGGGAGTAAAAGGGAGAAGGAGGGAGAGGAGGGAGAAGGAGGGAGAGGAGCAGGGAGAAGGAGGCTTTGAGAGGGAGGGGAGAGGAGCACGGAGAAGGAGGGAGAGGAGCATGAAGAAGGAGGGAACACAGGCTAAATTTTTCTTATGGAGATTCCACAGAATTCCCTAGAAAAAACCATGCTATGCAACCCTCCTTTCTAAGCAATTTTTTTGGATATTGGGATTCCTCAATTTTTTGTCATGGAAATTTCGACCTGCATTATGGAAATTTTGAATTTGTGTTATGGAAATTTCGACCTGCATTATGGCAATTTCAAATCCGTTTTATGGAAATTTTGACCTGCATTATGGAAAATTTTAAACTGCATTTTGTTGACCCCACAGTTTTTGAATTTATGAAGGAAACCCACAATGTCCCAAAATGGTGCTGCAAAAATAGTCTCTAAACCATAAACCCCCAAATGGAATTAGAGCGACTAAGATCTAGTGGAATTAGAGTGATTTTTCACTCATTGCATGACTTGTTCATGGGACAAAAAATGGAATTAGAGTGAGTGAGGGAGTTAGTGGTGTTGGGGTAAGAGCTAAGGGCTACTTCCCAAATAACCAAGGAGAGGTAGTCATACTTGGAGGTGGTTGATTTGAGGGCCTTGAAACTAGAGAATGGTGGAAGGATCTCTCAAAGGTGAGTAGCATAGAGGAATACCATGGGCCCTTTCATGAAAATATATGGTGGTACAAGGGGTACCCGAAGGGGTAGGGGGTTAGAGGGTTAATACAAAGGGAAAGTGAGAGTGAAGCCATGTTGGTGACACCTATTCCCTAGAACAATTACGCTCCATGAATTGATATAGTGTCATGTTGATACAATGATTTGGTTGCACATTTATTGATAGACCAATAATAAAGGAGGTTCATTATGTAGATTTTTCACATGGCTTTATTCAATTCAACTCATGTAGGTGGATCAACACACCTTTCCTACACCCTCACTCTAGTTGATTGTTTCACTTTTACACACTAGTTTTCATGAGCTCCATTCTCATGGCTCTTATCCATGACATTTCTCTCTCAACTCACATATCTCTATGGTAAGACAAAAACAACCAAATTTTGTACATAAGAAATCCTTCCTATATTATAAGTTTATAATCCCTATGTTATATGAAATTACCACTTTGGCATTTGCCAAGATATAATTACCAATTTTTTATATCAGTTGTGCACTTCTCGATCATGGGAAAAAATACAATTGCAACTGGTACTATGTTGGGAACATTTCAACTGATGCATGTCCTATGCACACAAATCTATCTACTTTGGACACCTATCTCTAGGCATTGGTTTGGTTTTGTTCTTCCTCATCCAACAACTTATTCTAGCAATCTAACTCAACAGCGCAACTCCTATATATGTATATATGTTTTATAGTTCTCTTAATAGTTGTTAGAGATTGAAATAAAGATCATGCACATAATAAATTTTGAGACATGGTGTCATTCTCTCCATGAGTAGTTTCCACAACAACAAATCATCCAAATATTTGCCTACACTTTTCTAGCACACATAATATTGGATAATGAAACTTTATACTTGTGAACAAACTCAATTCATATAGCTTGGTTTATTTGAGGTCTACTCCTCTACCTTAGCTACTCTTGGTAGTATTTTTTGGTTCTCTTTATCTCAATGCCCACCCAAAACAATCATCTTCAACATCAGCATTGATCTAGTTCATTAGAGACTGCCCTCCCACTTGATTCATTTGATGTATAGCATTGCATTATTTTGAGATCTTCCTTCCACCCCAACAAATTTTGGAAGCATTCATTTAATTATTTTGGCTCATTTCCCACCCAACATGATTCTTTTCTAATACATTTAATATATTTTGTTCTCTTGGCCCAACACCTACCCAAAATACTCAGTGAAGAAATACTTTGTGTTTTCTTAGAGGTTTGGCTCCAACCCTAGATACAAAAGTCTTACATGTCAGTTATATTTTCAATGTTTATCTTTAGCTATACTATAATATATGAATATGGTTGGCTAATGTTTCCTTCTCCCTCGATGGAGTGTGCATATAACCAAATATGTATCTATCGGACCTATCATCCAACTCGAGCGATGAAATTCCCGAGAGGAATTGGGAAAACATATCCAACACATTCACCTCCAACATGTCTTCCTGGCTTGTTTTGTTAGACATATTTAGTGATAGATCTTCTTCTATCCAAAACACCTATAAAATATATATTACAATTATCATATACTATCTTAGTGTAACCATTATAGGGACATTTGTGCTTCTCATACGCCGAAGCACCCATTTCACTACTGACACTTGAGATACGTGCGTGGTACGACAATATCATTAGCATGTGAAACATATAGTGTCTTCATTTCATCACATATGAGACCTCTTGAACTTACTTTCGAGAACATAACCTTTCTTCTTATAGGCAGACCTATGCTTGAAGAAAACTTGTAATCGAGCAAGAGGGATAAAAATGGTTTTACAATGTTCATCTTGAACTCCAACCACAACTTACCATTACCATCTATGTATGCTTCCATGCCCATAATTTGTTTTGTTTATCCTTGATCCCTCGCTATGAATTGTCATGTCCCTTGAGTCATTTTTCTTATTGATTTTATCCATGCTTGGATTGCATCGAGCATATCATCAACAAATAGCATCAAGGCGGTGAATGTACTATGAACTATATAGTCATTCCTACCCTTTTGAAAAATTCCGACTCACTATGAAGGATTTAAACCTCTTGTATATTTTTTGGGTACCAATAGGCCATACAATGAATTATCTAGCATGCAAACAAATTTATCTTTGTGATCTTGAATCAACCCTTTGGTTGTTCCATACATACTATATATTTGTCAATGATGACCTTGTGAAGTAGAGGATCCACACAACATCCCTTTATACCACAATCATAACTTGTAGAGATATAAAAAAAGAAGGAATTCAAAAGTCGAATTTACCATTTACAAGTAACTGCAATTCTTTCTTTGCTCTTATGACCTTGATGCTACTGCCATAAACAAGAAGATATATTTGCATCACTTCGGATGCTACTTCAGTACTCCCTTCTAGATTATTAAGGTTATCAATCTTTGTTTCCTTCATCACTACTAAACTACCTTCGACGATGTGAGGTGCTCCACCTTGACCTGTATACTTATATCACAAAGTCAATACTCCAAATGGAATCAAATTTGACTTAATCTCATGTACATATCTAACATCCTTTAATTCCCTGGCTGTACCATTGAACATCGATTCTAATAGCAACCTAGCGGTTCTGAATACCATTTCCATAAACACTACACCCTCATCAACAGATTGGTGAGAAATAAACCAATTTCTATGTGAGCACATGTGGTGCGAGGAGGCACCTGAATCTAACTACTATTCTTCTTGATATTGCAAATTACTAGAAACGGATAAAACTTGATCAATCACACCTAAATTTGTTCTGACCAAATTTGCTTCCTTGCCATAGTCTTCCTTGATTCTTTTCTCTTCCAACAATATTTCTTGAGATGTTTTGTTTTGCCACAGTACCAACATTTTTGCTTTACCCTTTCTGTGTCTTGACTTGTATCGAGAAAAAAATTCTCTCATTCTGCTCTTTTGTTAGACCTCGACCAACATCACCTCTGAAGTTGAGGGTTTCTTGACTAGATTTTCTCCCTCATCTCCTCGACCAACCCCAACAGTTTTACAGGGAATACCATTTCCCATAAACACTACACCCTCATCAACAGATTGGTGAGAAATAAACCAATTTCTATGTGAGCACATGTGGTGGGAGGCACCTGAATCTAACTACTATTCTTCTTGATATTGAAAATTACTAGAAACAGATAAAACTTGATCAATCATACCTGAATTTGTTACAACCAAATTTGCTTCCTTCGTAGAGTTTTCCTCAGATTCTTTTCTCTTCCAACAATCTTTCTTGAGATGTGTTGTTTTGCCACAGTACCAACATTTTGCTTTACCCTTTCTGTGTCTTGACTTAGATCGAGACAAAATTCTCTCATTCTGCTCTTTAGTTCGACCTCTGACCAACATCGCCTCTGAAGTTGAGGTTTCTTGACTAGATTTTCTCCTCGTCTCCTCAGCCAACAAAGCTCCTACAACATAGTCATAATCTAAAACATCTATTGAGCTAAAGCTAATAGATGTGACTAGATTATCCCAAGACTCAGGCAACAAACACAATAGTGTAATAGCCTTATCTTCATCTTCGAATTTAACTTCCATACTAGTCAATTGAACTATAAGGGTATTAAAGGTATTTAAATGGTCAACAACTTTTGTACCTTCTTTCATCCGCAAACTGTACAACCGTTTGTTCAAGTAGATTTTGCTCATCAAGGACTTCATCATATATAGAATTTCCAACTTGCTCCATAAGCCTGATGTTGTATCCTCTCCTACGATATTAAACATAACATCATCCACTAGACATAAACGAATGATACTAAGAGATTTTGCATCCATATCTTCCCATTCCTCATTATTCATGGTTGTTGGTTTCTTTGACTTGCCTGCCAATGCTTTTTGTAACCCTTGTTGCACCAGTGAATCCTGCATTTTGAACTTCCAGAGCTCAAAGTTTCTTTTACCACTGCACTTTTCAACTTCAAACTTCGAGCTCTGCATCTTAACCATTAACACAAAATCTCCTAATACCCACTGCTTATAAAACCCTTTTAAATGTGAAGAAATACTAATATTAACACACAATGTTTAATAAAAAGTTTAATTAAAAAATCCTTTTACCAACCTCACATTTTATTTAAAAACAAAAATCACCTTTTTAATTCACTTTATACCTTTTACATACTATATTCCAAATATATCAATTCCTTTTATACCTTTTAAATTCATACACTCCTCCACCCTTTTATGCATACAATATAATATTATAAAATATAAAGCATAATTTTCAAAAGAGTCGCACCATGCCTTAAATTCCCAAAAAAGCATGCGGATTATTTTATGAAGGAGTCGTTGCACCTCCCAAAGTGAGTGCCTTGCGACATGCTTCAAAGGGTCGTCGCACCTCCAACTACAACCAGGCTGCGACGATGTATGGTGGCCGTCGCCCCTCCTGATATAGCCAGGGTGCGATGTGTTCAGGAATTTTTGAGAAATGGAAGGTCAACCTATATGATGTCTCACCTTCTAAGAGGAGGTCTCTATGACGATGTGGTAATCGGTGCACTGTACACAGGTTTCACTCTCGTGGTTCTTCCGAGAATTTGACGCCCTCAACATCCTCTCCTCCAACCAGCTCTGATACCACTTGTTAGAATTGCAAATGTGGAAAACACAATTCACATGTGATAATTAACAATCACACGGATAAGAAACACACGGATTTCACGTGGTTCACCCAAACATTGGGCTATGTTCACCAAGCATAGGCATCAATTGTCTTATTATTCAAATCATGGAGATTACAATAGACTTGCAAGTTCTCTCATTCCTCCCACTCTGTTGTATCTGCCTCTACAGGATTACATGAATTTATATACATTTATACAAGACACTGATTATTAAATGCACTCCTATCCATATTTTAACTTGGTTTATTTTAGTTGCAACCAACGCAGAATAATAGGATCCAGAAGAATTGGTTGTCACCAAATAACAATCTACATTAACATAATTTTATTAGATTATGTACATTAGCTATGAATTTTTCCTATATAATTCAAAACATGGTAAATATTAAATAAAAAGTGACACTTAATGACCTATGATGCATGCTACTAAATCAAAATCTTGAAAAAAATTATATTAATGTCAAAATGAATACATTCAATTTTACCACAAATTATGAATTAAAAAACTGAATTTATTTAATTTTTTCTACTCCATTCTTAATTCTTAATTTAAAATTAAATAAAAAGTGACACTTAATGACCTATGATTCATGCTACTAAATCAAAATCTTGAAAAAAGTTATATTAATGTCAAAGTGAATACATTCAATTTTACCACAAATTGTTAATTAAAAAACTGAATTTATTTAATTTTTTCTACTCCATTCTTAATTTTTAATTTTTCTTAATTCTTAATTTAAAAAGAGGTAATTTTGATTTTAACATGTAGAATAAGCTATTTTGATTTAAAGTTAGTATACATGGTTGAATAAGCTATTTCTTTCTACTCTCCATGGTTGAATAAGCTATTTTGATTTAAAAGTTAGTATACATGTAAATTTATTAAAAGGAAGTTCAACTTTTATTTTATTGTGAATTATTTTGATTTAAAAGTTAGTATACATGTAAATTTATTAAAAGGAAGTTCAATTTTTATTGTGAATTTTGAGAATTTTCCATAAAAACTCAAATTTTTCATATTTTTAATAAAAAATTAACACTAATTAAAAACATAATATTTAATTTTATTCATTTATAATATGATAGTTTTACTAAGTTTTTGGGATGTCTAAGATTATTATACATTATACTAAATGGAAATGGATAATATTATCCATTACATGATACATTATAAATATATTATAACCATATTATAAAAGTAATTGATATAGATAAATAAATCCTATTTTTCATATTTTATAATGTAAAAAATGAAACTTATCCACTTATATTAACCACTTTTATAATGTGATTATGATAGTAATAAAACACCAATACTATACACTTATCACCTAGATCTAAGTGCACATAAACTAGATTTAACTGCATTATAAGTAGATCTAAGTGCACTTATCACCTAGATCTAAGTGCACTCATAAACTAGATCTAACTGCATTATAGTATTTTTAAATAATTATATCAACACCATTTGGATAATTAGCTATGCTCCACGTGAGTTTGGATGATAGCAGAATTTCAATGCGACACACATTATTTACATTGAGAAAACCGACAAATATCACAATTTAGGTTGAGAAAAACTACAATATAGATGGATGGCTGTACCACAGTTTATTAGGAATTATATCAAGCTGTAAATCATGAGCTGCGCTGTAGACTGTAGTACTCTATAAGTGAAACAGTCTGGACATTCCGCACATCACTGGTCACTTGGTTTCGTTCTTGGATTGGGCTGATTGAGCAGCTACTTTCCTGGCCATGTCTTCCACGAAGGTGTTTAAGTTCAGAAAAGAAGACCCTCCTGGGAGGACTGCTCGCGTTGCACACTCCTTAAGCTTCAGAGCGTTCTCTCTCAATTTCTTTCCTTGGCTACTTCTCATCATTCTCTTCACAGTATCCTCCACCTCTTCCTTTGGCACCACCCTCTGGTCATCCACATCCACTCCTTCAAAATCCAGGCCGATCTCCCACACATCCTTGGCGAATCTGCAGTTGAGAAACTGATCCCCAGAATAAGGGAATCCCAAAATAGGGACTCCCAAGCTCATGCTCTCCATGGTAGAGTTCCATCCGCTGTGTGTGAGGAATAATCCCACTGATGTGTGGGAAAGGACTTTCAACTGTGGCGCCCACCTCACAAGCAGTGCCCGCTCCTTCGTTCGCTCTTCAAAGCCCTCCGGTAAAACCGCAGGCTTGCCTTCTGCGACATCCGAGCGAAGAACCCACAAGAAAGGCTGCCCGGTACCCTCTAGACCTAGCGCCAGCTGCTCCAGTTGCTCCTGAGATTTGACAGCCAGGCTGCCAAAGGAAACGTATATAACAGATGCTAGTTGTTGCATATCCAGCCATGTCTGGCAGCTCTCGTCCTCCTCCCAAAGACTGGTGGTGGAATCCCTTCCTTGTAAGAAATTAGGAAGGAATAGAGGTCCTATCGCCAGGGCATGACATCCATTTAAAGATAGGGCCGTTACGGCGTCCCTCCCTTCCAGTTCCTCAAACGTGTTGACCAGTACGTAGTCCCCTTTACTCTGCTTCTGCGATTCATAGAGAAGGGCATTGAAAAGAACGTCCGATGGATCCTGAGCGCGATATAAGGAATTCAAGTCGCTTGGTCTCAAAGGTGGAATATTACCTGGGAGACAAGTGATCAGTTTCTCTGGATTATTCGCTTCGCTTACTGCACTTACAAAGGCCGAGGAATTGTAAGTGAGGTTAGTTGCAGATCAAGAAACAAAAACGAAAGTTGTTGCAAGGCAGGAAAGGCAGTTTAGAGGCACTTACTTGTGACAGGAATGTGTCCATGAGAAATAAGGAAGGTAGCGTAGCACTGGGCAATGGAGGAAGCAGCACATAGGGGCCAGAAGATAACCCTGGGCACTTTCATATTTGTGGCGACCTGCTCCGTGCAAGACATCACGCAATCTGTCACGATGCATGTGATAGCTGGAAATGGATATTGCTCATCATTGCCGCTGCTGCTACGAAGGAGGTGCTCCAATGCGGGGCTCAATTTTTGCAGTGCAATAAAAGAGTCTCCAAAGTTGGAGGCGCTGCAGTGGTCCGGCTGTAAGCCATCGGCAATGGACAGAAATCGAATTCTCCCGCCTCGATGATCTCGATCGCCTCTGGAAAGCAGAGAAATAAGAGAATTGGCTTTTCTGGCAGAATCTCCAACGATACGTTTATGGATCCATTCAATATTGACGAAAGTGATGAAAAAACCTCGCATAACCAGCAGCTGCGCCAAATTCATGAGAGCATTCACATGACTTTGCAGAGGAAATGGCACAATCACAGCGTGCAAAGCACATTGCAAGTTCTCGTCTTCAATATTCATATTCGAATGCCAGTTCCTTCTCTTTTTCTCTTCTTCTTCACTCTTTCTTCTCTCCTTCCTCTACTCAAACTGCAAACCACGCACCTCTTATCACTACGAGTCCAATCTTCACTCTCTTTCATCTCTCCTTTACTCAATATGCGCTGTTTATCAGCCAATCGTTTGAACCTCTTATCACTACGAGTCCAATGGTCACAGTATGCGCTGTTTATCAGCCAATCAGTAGGCGATGATGTTGTATCGGTTTCAGCGCGACTGGCTGGTTTTCAGTTGATGTGTAAGGATTTAAATTGTGAGAATGACCTCTCGGACTTTATTTATGAGCTGGTTTTCAGTTGATGTGTAAGGATTTAAATTGTGAAAATGACCTCTCGGACTTTATTTCTCATAAATTTCACTCATTGTAAAATGGCAGGAGTATTGGTGGCTGAAGGATGAGAATGAGCTCTCATAAATTTCACTCATTGTAAAATGGCAGGATTATTGGTGGCTGAAGGATGAGAATGACCTCTCGGACTTTATTTCTCATAAATTTCACTTATTGTAAAATGGTAGGATTATTGATGGTTAAAGGATAGGGGACATTTGCTCGAAAGAGATTATTAGATCCACGTATTTGAGTGATTATTTATGTATAATTAGAGTGTCTCAAGGACTAGTGTCTTAATTAATTTGTGCATTCAAAACTGGATTTTAAACAACAAAAATTAATGATTTCTTGCAGATTTATGTAGTCTAAGAAGAAAACAATTTCCTAGAATAGTTAGACAATAAAGTTGGTTGGTATATGTAGATTGGCACCATTTATTATAAAAAGTGGAAAATACATCAATTGACTTATATCAACCAGTTTTTATTATGCTATTGTGTTAGTTGACACCCCAAATACATGGGGAGGATTACTAGATTTTTGAATTAAAATATAAATATAATTAATATTAAAATATCTATGATATTTGATTATGGTTGACCATGTTGATGATAGTTGATCATGGGGCATCCTTATCTCAATTAGAGATTAGAGGCATCCATGCTCATTAGATGCTCAAATCTGCTATTGAGTTAAGCTCACACGTTGATCATGTTTGATTATATTTGACCATGTTTGTTCATGGTTTACTTTGGTTGACCATGGTTCATTATGTGTGACTATGGTTGACTATGATTGACTTCAATCCAATTATGGTTGAATTTGGTTGACTATGCTTGACTATTATTGATCATGGTTAACCATGTTAAATTTTGGTGAAGTTTGCTTGAATATGTTTGATTTTGTTTTAGTATAGTTGTTTTGGTTGATCATAGTTAACCAGTTAACCATGGTTGAGAATGTTTAACCATGGTTGACAATGTTTGAGTATAGTTTACCATGGTTGATCATGGGGCATCCTTATCTCAATTAGAGATTAGAGGCATCCAACATGAATGGAGGAAAGCCAATCATTAACTTTTCTCCATGCCCATTCGATGCCCAAATCTGCAATTGAGTTAAGCCCACACATTGATCATGTTTGATTATATTTGACCATGTTTGTTCATGGTTTACTTTGGCTAGCCATGGTTGACGACGGTTCATTATGTGTGACTATGGTTGATTATGATTGACTTCAATCGACCAGGGTCAATTGTGGTTGAATTTGTTTTACCATGGTTGACTATGTTTGACTATTATTAATCATGGTTAACCATGATCAATTTTGGTCAACTTTGTTTGAATATCTTTGACTTTGATATTTATAACGATCTCTTCTCACAATTAAACCCAGGCTTCTTGTCCTAATGATGGATCCTGATATGGATCCGAAACGTCGACATTCAATTGATAGCACTGTGATCTTTATGAATTCCCCTGAAAACACTCCTCACCATAGAAATCTCAGCAATCATGTTTGACTTTGTTTGACTATGTTTTACTATAGTTGATTTGGTTGATCATAGTTAACTAGTTAACCATGGTTGAGAATGTTTAACCATGGTTGACAATGTTTGAGTATGGTTGACCATGTTTGAATATGGTTGACTATGACTGACCATGCTTGACTATAGTTGACCATGGTTGATATAATTGAATATGGTTTGCCATAGTTAGGAATGCTTAACCATGTTTGAACATGAGAGATTATGTTTGACAATGGTTGACCATGGCCTACCATGTTTGACTATGACTAACCATGTTTAATTATGGATAACTATGTTTGACTGTGGTTGACTCTAGATGATTATGGTTGACTTTGGTTCAGCATTATTTAACATGGTTGTCCATGTTTAACTATGGTTGACCATGGTTGGCAATGGTTAACCATGGTTCACTAGGTGGAACATGGTTCATTATGGTTAACCATCTTGGATATGGTTAAGCATGGTTGATTTCAATTGACCATGGTTTGCAATGGTTGACCATGGTCTACCATGTTTGACTATGACTAACCATGTTTGATTATGGTTAATTATGTTTGATTGTGTTGGACTTTCGATGACCATGGTTGACTATGGTTTGACATTTTTTGACATGGTTGTCCATGTTTGACTATGGTTGACCATGGTAGCAATGGTTCACTATGGTGGAACAAGGTTGATTATGGTTAACCATGCTTGGTTATGGTTAATAATGGCTGACTTTGGTTGACCATGTTAGACTCTCATAGACTACATTTGACTATGGTTGACTTTAGTTGACTATGGTTGACTTTAGTTGACTATGGTTAACTTTGGTTGACCATGTTTGATAATGGTTGACTTTTCTTAACTTAGGTTAACCATGGTTGAATTTTCTCAACCATGGTAAACCATGCTTGACTATGGTTAACAATAGTTCACTATGGTGGAACAAGGTTGATTATGGTTAACCATGCCTAGTTATGGTTAAGCACGGTTGACTTTGGTTGACCATGTTAGACTATGATAGATTGTATTTGTAAGGTAGCTAGAGAAGTAGTGAGGGGGGGAGGGGGCAGAGGGCCCATAGTGATAATAGTGGAGGTCATTCAATGTAAGGTGGACTAGGTCCACTATATTATTAAATAAGGCCCACTATGGTAGTTAGATATAATAAATAGGTAATTAGATATAATAAATGGGTAATTAGATATAAT
>SNQJ01S0232424.1:0-14119 GCA_010110895.2 Picea sitchensis
TTTATTTAGTTAGATTAGTTTATTTTAGTTTGTTTTATTAGTTTCTAGTTTCCTTAGTTTAGATTATTTAGCTCATATCACTTTCTCTTTGGTTTCCTTACGAGACCTCAGAGCGGCCAACGGAGCCTTTAAACTCGTCAGGGTGGTCCATACCAAACGGCTTGGGTTATTTAGACAACCTCGGACCGATTCCACTCTCCCAGTTGACGGATGGACTGTTTCGCCCGTCAACATATACGTAGATCCGCGCCATTAATTTAAAAAAGTGGAAAATGGCGATCTATACCTAATGAAAAAGACGTATACCTAATGACAATGGGCACATTTAATAGGTTTTTAGTGTTTAATCAGTTTTGTATGGACAAGATTAAATATTGATGGAATATTCTTAGTCGTCCCAATAAATCAATGTATGTGATTTCAACCACTAACTTCCTCACTATTATAAAGACATCCATTTACATGTTTATTTTTTTACTTTTACTTCATCATATTTAAAATTTACTATGGTGACTAACTGATTGCCATGTCTGAATTATTAACAAAAATAAAAATTTTATTACAGCGTAGTTTTTTATAGCAACGTTTTGTTTTCTGGGCCAGCCAAAACTCATCAGCCACTAATTTGAGGTAGGGTTCCCATTAACCCAATAAAGTGATGGACAGTGATGGACAGCGGTGATGAACAACGGTTCGAGTCACCGTGGCTCTTCGTATATGGCGGATCACCTGCAAAGCTCGGGCTCACAATCATGAAATTGCATTGAAATTCAACTCCGACATTTCAAATCCTACGATTTCTTAGCCAACGGGAAACCCAAACGTTTCTTCTCATTTGAATTTCGTTTGATTTGAGATCTGAGTGGCAGAATTGTGCATTTTGTTTAATTTGTTGAAATTTTTAGGCTTTCACCAACCATGAATTTCGTGGCTGTGCTAGTTACATAAATGTGATTGTTGCTAGTAATAAAAAGCAGTTAGCATAATCTTAATAAAAAACTATAAATACATATATGTAGAAATCCATCTAATTTGACAGGGTAGTAAAAGTTAGAAATATGAAGCTTACTAAGGACATGATAGTTGAGGTGCGCACCACTTAGAGAGGTTTCGAAGGTGCCTGGTTTGAGGGAGTTATCCTTGGCGTTACCACATATGGCTAGCATTGCACAGACGGCCAGCATTGCAAGATACAATATAATGGATTTGAGACGGAAGATAAAAGGCCATTGGATGTGGAGCTGTGTCTGCACAGCGAGCACGTTCAGGTGAGACCCGTTGATGGGAGACTCAAAATTCAGTTGCCTCAACATTTCTCAGCTGGGTATGTAGTGGAAGCTTCCCGCAACGGTGGCTGGTGGTGTGGTGTCATCGCTAATCTGCGTACGGACGTGAAAGAGGAGAGATGGTTTTTCTACTTCCTTGATACTGACACTGTCGAGTCATATCGCCATTCAGAGTTACGCCCGGCTCAAGAATGGAACGGAGCAAACTGGGACTTGGCGCCTGAGGTTCTATTCTTAACCTATGTTCGATCAATGTGATTTTCTGAGTCTAACGTTTTGTAATCTAGTCGGGTTTCAGTTGTACTGTGATGTGAAGACAAGTAACAGCGTGATAGACATAGCAATCCAGTTTTGTAATCTAGTAGGGTTTCTGTTGTACTGTCATTTGCAGACAAGCAGCAGCATGAAAGAAAAAGTATCCCGGTGTTTGTGGGAATGTCGCCCATATGGGGAAAAAGGAAACGCGTTGTTAAGTCCAAAGTATGTCTCGAAAGAGTCAAGAAACATGTGAGAAAAATCTGACAGAGAAGGCGCTAGACGGGCTGTTAAGTCCAACTTATTTACCCAAATCTATTAAGCTTTCTACATTGTAGATCCAGTCATGACTGACTAATTTTGACTTTAAATCCACTGAAATTTTGGACAAATGAACACAAATTCTCTTAATTAATAGGAATTCTCTTTACGATGGTTACCTCTATATCTAGTTTGGGTTTGTGCACCTGAATTTGCTGTCATCTACGATCTGAAAGTCTCCTTACTGATAAGAGCCTGTCTAAATTTTAGAGACGAGATACATCTTGAACAATCGATACATAAATCTGACGAATGAGCTGATTTCAATGTCCTATGTGAATTGTTATGGTATCTTCTTTTATATATTTATTTTTTATGTTAATATTAAATACATTTTTATGAGTTTTCGATGAATCCAATGTGTTATGGAATATGAAAGAATGGTATGATCATAAATTTTGTTTAAAGCATTGTGACTATATAGTAGGCACATTTGTGGAGATTTTGTATTCCTTGTTTGAAAAAAAAAGATTCACATTATTACTATCTTTTTATTTGAGTGATAAGTCAAATTCTCTATCTATCTCCTGCAAAAAGATATATATATCCAACCTAAAGTTAAAAATAAGTGAGGGAATTAGCAATTTATTAATTCAAAGATTATCTGTGTGAATATGAAACCGATATTCAGAACTGGTTCGCCTAGAAAATAAGATAACTACTAACTTATGAGCAGCTGTTAACTTGAACTTTGACCATAAACTGTCACAATGAGAGCGCAATGAGCAAGTCGTTTCAANGTTAAGTCCAAAGTATGTCTCGAAAGAGTCAAGAAACATGTGAGAAAAATCTGACAGAGAAGGCGCTAGACGGGCTGTTAAGTCCAACTTATTTACCCAAATCTATTAAGCTTTCTACATTGTAGATCCAGTCATGACTGACTAATTTTGACTTTAAATCCACTGAAATTTTGGACAAATGAACACAAATTCTCTTAATTAATAGGAATTCTCTTTACGATGGTTACCTCTATATCTAGTTTGGGTTTGTGCACCTGAATTTGCTGTCATCTACGATCTGAAAGTCTCCTTACTGATAAGAGCCTGTCTAAATTTTAGAGACGAGATACATCTTGAACAATCGATACATAAATCTGACGAATGAGCTGATTTCAATGTCCTATGTGAATTGTTATGGTATCTTCTTTTATATATTTATTTTTTATGTTAATATTAAATACATTTTTATGAGTTTTCGATGAATCCAATGTGTTATGGAATATGAAAGAATGGTATGATCATAAATTTTGTTTAAAGCATTGTGACTATATAGTAGGCACATTTGTGGAGATTTTGTATTCCTTGTTTGAAAAAAAAAGATTCACATTATTACTATCTTTTTATTTGAGTGATAAGTCAAATTCTCTATCTATCTCCTGCAAAAAGATATATATATCCAACCTAAAGTTAAAAATAAGTGAGGGAATTAGCAATTTATTAATTCAAAGATTATCTGTGTGAATATGAAACCGATATTCAGAACTGGTTCGCCTAGAAAATAAGATAACTACTAACTTATGAGCAGCTGTTAACTTGAACTTTGACCATAAACTGTCACAATGAGAGCGCAATGAGCAAGTCGTTTCAAATGGTTGCTATGTTGGAAGCTTTGCGTAATCAGGTATTTCAAAGCACATTGCGTCATATTGGAGTTTACCCTACCTTAGCTATGTTTTGTTTTCAAGGTTGCAGCTTATTATTAACTTGGTACTGCATTCCATGAAAGTAAATAATAATGATGATGGAGGTACCTGGTTCGATCAGTTTACTCTGAATCTACAACTTATAATCAGTTTTTTCTGCTCCAAATTTGTTAAACACTGCAAAATTATGCTCTGCATTTATCTATTTCTGAAAGAAGACTTCAGTCTAAACTTGTACATTACATCCAAAGAATATCAATGAACATGGAAAGAATAAAATATTTGTATAGAAGAAGAAGTATAAAATATATGTATGGTAGAAGATTCACGACTGCTGCAATTATACTAATAATTTGGAAGCTGGAGGAGGAGGAGGAAGAAGCTGGAAAGCCAAGCCTGTGATTAAATTGTGAATGATGGGCAACCAAGTTTCAGTATGGTCTGTCTCCAACATAGTTGCCAGGTGGGTAGTAATTGCATGTGATGAAGGTGTCACCACTATTACATTTGATGATGGCGCATCCAACCTTACTTGTTGTTCTCCAAACAATCTGAGTGTAGTGGGTGCAGTCTTTCCCAGGGTTGCATCTATTATTTGCATAGTTATACCACTTCTTTTCATCCACCCATGCACCAACAGCCTGCGTAGGGTTCCAACGTCTGCCACTTCCCCAGAATATGTTTTCTTCGAAGGGGCCATCTAAATGCGCAGTTTTCCCTTCTTTATCTTTCTTAAGTTCGCCCATAAGCTGTAAGCTTCGCATCCCATTTCAGTGGAGGGACTCCCACTTGTTTTCTTGCCTCATTCTGCGGAGCCAGAAACCCTTGAGTGGTTTCATTAACGCTTGTACCTGCGTCTGCAACCATTTGAAGGTCACAGATTATAACGCTTAAGGCAAATGCAGAAACTACGAGTAGACATAATCGCCTGCTCGTGTTTAGAAAAAATTACAACAAAATCTTATAACAAACAAAATAGCAGCTAGTATCAAGTGCAAAGCAAATCCTTGGCCGAGGAAACATGTTAAAATATGCCTACATATTGCTTAATTATATAATGTTTACGAAGACAATTAACAGAGAGCCAAGGCAGACTTGGAATAAAAGGAATGGAGTCAAACAATGGCAACGGGCGCCGCACATGTAGGGATAACCTATAGTCCTCTCACCCATCAAATCGATAGATAGAGATGCATTGTTTTGTATGGACAAGATTAAATATTGATGGAATATTCTTAGTCATCCCAATAAATCAATGGTTGTGATTTCAACCACTAACTTCCTCAGTATTATAAAGACATCCGTTTACATGTTTATTTTTTTACTTTTACCTCATCATATTTAAAATTTACTATGGTGACTAACTCATTGCCACGTCTGAATTATTAACAAAAATTAAAATTTTATTACAGAGTCGTTTTTTATAGCAACGTTTCGTTTTCTGGGCCAGCCGAAACTCATCAGCCACTAGTTTGATGTAGGGTTCCCATTAACCCAATAAAGTGATGGACAGTGATGAACATCGGTTAGAGTCACCATGGCTCTTCATATATGGCGGATCACCTACAAAGCTCGGGCTCACAATCGCGAAATTGCATTGAAATTCAACTCCGACATTTCAAATCCTACGATTTCTTAGCCAACGGGAAACCCAAACGTTTCTTCTCATTCGAATTTTGTTTGATTTGAGATCTGAGCCGCAGAATTGTGCATTCTGTTTAATTTGTTGAAACTTTTCTGCGTTCACTAGCCATGAATTTCGTCACAATGCAACCTTGGGAAATGGTCGTCACATTGTGACGTTGGCAAATGTTCGTGAGAATGCGACGTAGGGAAATGCTCATCATAATGCGATGTTAGTCACAATGCAATGGAAATGTTCATCATAATTCAATGGAAATGTTAGTCACAATGAGATGTATGGAATCATGTTTTACTTTTTAGACGATGATTTATATTTTTCTTAAGGACATTGATAACAAAAGGGAAATCTTCGCCACATTGTGACGATGCGAAACATTCGTCAGAATGCGGCGTTGGAAAATGTTCATCAAAATGCGACGTAGGGAAATTTTCATCATAATCCAATGTTTGGAAACACTTGACACAGTGTAGAATCATATTTTTCTTTTGCGACGTTGGAAAAATGGTCATTAGAATGTGGCATCAAGAATTTTTTGTATGGAAGTCACAATCAGATGTATGGAATCATGTTTTACTTTTTACATAATGCAATAATGCATTTATACAATTAAATATTTTATTTAATTGT
This sequence comes from Picea sitchensis, assembly GCA_010110895.2. Taxonomy (NCBI): domain Eukaryota; kingdom Viridiplantae; phylum Streptophyta; class Pinopsida; order Pinales; family Pinaceae; genus Picea; species Picea sitchensis. Next base: position 5,777 of record SNQJ01S0232424.1, read on the forward strand.
ATTAAAGTGTTAAATGATGGAAAACAATAATGTGTGTTAAAAATAAAAGTATTAAAACATTAATCTACAATGTAATGTATGAATATTAATTAATTAGTAAAAATAAATTTATGCATTATAAGATATAACCGTGAATGTCAAAATACATTTAAACATTTTATAACATAATCCTCAATATACTAATCAAGCATCCATACATTAATAAAATATAAATTAATTAATCAAATTGCGACATTGGGAAATGTTCGTGAGAGTGCAACTTTTGGAAATGTTAGTCAYAARATGTTASTGCAACGTTTGRAAATTTYAGACCTCCAAGATGTTCACATAAAATAAAATATTATAAATCGATGAGATTATGTTTAACATTCATTAATTTAGAGGTAAACTTTTATATTTTTCCATTTTGAGACAATTATAATGTAAAAARATAAATAACATGAATGAAAATAATGTATYGTTCACGTATATTATTATTAATGTATTAATACTTAAATTTAAACATTGCAATAATGTATTCAATAATTAATACATTAATATTTTAGCACATTAATCTATTTATGTATGAATGCATTAATCAATACACCTTTATGGTTGATCATGGTTGACCCTCATCATGGTTTGATATGATTGACCATCATCATGATTGATTATGGTTGATCGGGGCTGATTATAGTTCATGCCCGTGGTTGGCCTTCATAGACCATGTGGAGATGATTATGGTGGGCGATGTTGATTATGACATCCACAAATTATGTTGAAGATATTAGGACAAAGGGTTTTTGTTTCTCACATTACGATATTCCAATACATTTATGAGACTCCCATAATGGGTTATGGCCATCACATTGCGCCATTGGGAAATGTTTGTGTCCTTGCAATGTTGGGCAATGTTTGTCACAATGCCACATTAGGGTTTTGTACATCACCTTGTCACAATGGGTTCTTTTCGTCACTTTTCTATGCTTTTAAATGTTTGTGACATTATGACATGAGGAAATGCACGTATATCATTCAATGGTGATATGGTTCGTCACATAGTGGCAACAAGTCTATGTGCACATAATTAAAATGTTACAAAGTTTATCACAATGTGACAAATGAAATTTTTTTGTAACATAACAAGTTATCAACATGAATGTCACATTGTGATGTAAGTTATGTTCATCACATTGCGATGTTTGGAAATGTCTGTCACATTGTGACGTTAGGAAATGAGTGTCACATTTTAATGTGATGATATGTTCGTCAAAATGCGATAATAGGGCTATGTTCGTCACATTGCAAAATATGTTTCTGATCATCACATTGAGACATTGAGTTGTGTACAACATAGTTATGTTCGTTAGATTGTGAAATTTGGAAATGTTTGTAACATTGTGACATTGGGATATGTGTGTCACATTGTGAGGTGATGATATGTTCATCAAAATGCAACAACAAAGCTATGTTTGTCACATTGCAACATCTATTTACGATCATCACATTGTGACATTGAGTTGTGTACAACACATTGCCACAAAGGGGTTACGTTCGTTAGATTGTGAAATTTGGAAATGTTTGTAACATTGTCACATTGGGATATGTGCGTCACATTGGGATATGTGTGTCACATTGTGACGTGATGATATGTTCATCAAAATGTGACAACAGAGCTATGTTTATCACATTGAAACATCTATTTATGATCATCACATTGCGACGTTAAGTTGTGTACATCACATTGTGACAAGGGGTTATGTTCAACACATATTATGACGTTTGGAAATGTTTGTCACATTGCGACATTAGGGTTTTGTACATCACATTGCGACAAAAGGTTCTCTTCATCAGAATGCAACATTTTGAGATGTTTGCGACATTGTGACGTGAGTATATGCATATATATCATTATTTGGTGCTATGGATGGTGACATAGTAACGACGAGTCTATGTGCATAGCATTACAATGTTACAAAGTTCATTTCAATGTTACAAATAAAAGAGTTTTGTACCATTAAAATTTTCCGTCATGAATGTCATATTGCAATGTGAGTTGTGTTCATCACATTGCGACGTCAAAAAATGTTCATCTCATTGTAGTGTAAGGCTAAGTTTGTCAAATGGTGACATTGAGATATGTACATCACATTGTGACAAGGGGTTATATTCAACACATTGCAACGTTTGGAAATGTTTATCACATTGTAATGTTAAGATATGTGTGTCACATTGTGGTGTGATGATATGTTCATCAAAATGTGATTATAGGGAAATGTTCATCATATTGTGACATTAGGATATGTGCATCACATTGTGACGTGATGAAATGTTAATCAAAATGTGACAAAAGGGCTATGTTTGTTCCATTGTGACATGTATTTATGACCATCACATTGCGTCATTGAGTTGAGTACATCACATTGTGACAAGGGGTTATGTTAAACACATTGTGATGTTTGGAAATGTTTTTCACATTATGACATTAGGATATGTGTATCATATTGTGACATGATGATATGTTCTTCAAAATGTGATGTCAGGGCTATGTCCGTCACATTGTGACATCTATTTATGATCATCACATTGCAAAATTCAGTTGTGTACATCACACTCTGACAACAAATTCATATAGTTTCAATTTTACCAAATAGTGATTTTAGTTTCAAAGGAAAGCGATATATACTTATTTGATTTTAGGATTGGAAATAGTTGCAATGAACTAATTGTTTAATAATAATTATTTATTGTGTACAGATTGATTTGTTACGCAAAGAAATTATTGTGTTGTATGAATGTCATAGTCACCTTTTTGACTCGTCTGTTGGGTGCTAGTGTTAGTCGTCGTGTGGTTAGATAATTAATTCGTTCTCCTAGCGCGTTGATTTCAACTTGGGTTAAGGGTCCAGTTATGTTATGTTGCGCCATGGTTATTATCATGCCCAACGCGTGGAGACGAAATGATTCTTGATGAGGGGATCATTGTGCACCCTAATAGATAGAGGTGAATGATAACTTGGATGGATTATTTGCTTCCCGATGTGGGCGTTTATTCATTGCAGTTGATGTTGGTTCTTGGTTTTGTAACGCCTTAATGATTTTGGTTTTGCGCGCCATAGAGGGTTCTAGTTAGTAGTACTCGAGGCCTTTGTGTCAAGATTGTTGATGTTGTCCTTAGGCTTATAGGTGTTGTCTTGCTTATGTCGGGCGGGTAGTCATTTGTATTGTCCTTTGTGTCACAGGTTCATCCAGTTTCCTCATGTGCTAATGTGTTGGGTCATTGGTTGTCTGTTTCTTGATTGTGTATGTTGTGTTCTTTGTCAAGTTGTGTTGATTACTTGTTGTCTTTGATTGGCTTCCTGCTTNNTGCATCGCTTGTAGTCGTAACGATTGGGGTCATTACAGATGAGGAGGTTATAGAAAGAGAAGTTATTGATTAATATAAAAAAATCCTCTTTCATGAAAACAAATCTCATTTATTTGGGCTTTGTCATTTCTTCAAATGAATTGAAGATGGATCCCGAAAAGGTGAAAGCAATCAGAAAATGGCCATCACCAAGTTGTACCTTTGAAATGAGAAGCTTCCATGGATTAGAAAGTTTTTATCGGAGGTTAATGAGAAATTTTAGTGGGATTAGTGCTCAAATGATGGATACAGTGAAGAAAAGACACAAGTATTTCAAATGGTCAAAGGAGGTTGAGAGGAGCTTCAACATATTGAAGGAGAAGATAACGGAACAATCGATTATGGTTTTATTGTATTTCGGAAAGACATTTCAAGTGAGAAGTGATGTGAGTGGAGTTGCAATTGGAGCGGTCTTAAGTCAAGAGAATAGACCGGTTGCATATTTCAGTGAGAAGATGAATGGAGCCAAGAAGAATTACTCCACATACGACAAGGAGTTATATGCCCTAATTCAAGCCTTGAAGAAATAGAGGCATTATCTCGTACCAAAGGAGTTTTTTTTTATAGCGATAACCAAGCTTTGCAATTCATAACCAGACAAGAGAAGTTAAATCAGAGACATGCAAGGTGGATAGAATTTATGCAAAAATTCACTTTTCTTATTAAACACATTTATGGTAATGCTAACAAGGTTGTTGATGCATTGTGTAGGAGAATTTTAATTCTATAGGAATTTTAGGTTGAAAATTTGGGTTTTAATCACCTTAAGGAAATGTACCACAGTGATCGAGATTTCAGAGAGGCATATGAAGCATGTTTGAATCATGTATTCAGAGAGAGAAGCTAGTGGTTTGAATATTTGATTTAGGATGGGTTGTTGTTTAAAGGGTGACAGTTGTGCATACCAAGATTCTCAATGAGGGAAAATGTGATGAAGAAAAAGAATAGCGGAGGTCTAACCGGACATTTCATCCATGACAAAACATTTGCCCAATTAACTAGTTCATATTATTGTCTAGGTATGAGAGCAGAGATGAAAATATTTGTAAACAAATGTAAGATTTGTCAGTATGCCAAAGGGAAGAAGAAAAACACTAGGTTATATCATCCATTTCCTATTCCAGAGAGGCCTTGGGATGCAATAAGCATGGATTTCATGTTGGGATTGTCAAGAACACAATGAGGAAGTGATTCCATATTTGTGGTAGTGGATAGATTTTTGAAGAAGGCACATTTTATCCCATGCCAGAAGACCAGTGATGCAACACATGTTGCAAATTTGGTTTTTAAAGAGGTTGTGAGACTCCATGGATTTCCCAGGAGTATAGTTTCAGACAGGGATGCCAAGTTTGTTGGTCATTTCTGGCGGACATTATGGAAAAATTTGGGGACATAAATATCTTTTAGTTCTGCATATCATCCACAAACAGAAAGACATACCGAAGTGGTGAATAGAATCTTAGGAGATTTTCTAAGGAGTTTGGTCACCGAACACCATAGTCAATGGGATCAAATTCTAGCACAAGCGTATTTCACGTACAATGACTCAGTGAATATAAGCACTGGGAATAGTGCATTTCAAATCGTGTATGGAATGAATATGAGAAGAGTGTCGGAGTTAAGATATCTAAAGCAGAGTGAGTTTAGGAGCGTTGGAGCCAAAGACTTCGCTACAGAAATGCAGGAACTTCATAATCAAATCAAGGAGTAGTTGAAGAAGAGAAACAATGAATACAAGCACAAAGTTGATAAACACAGGAGAAAACTTGAATTTGATGTTGGAGATCAAGTTATAGCACACTTGAGGAAGGAGGGGTTCACGAGGGGAACATATAACAAGTTGAAATTGAAAAATATAGGACCGTGTAAAATCCCGAGAAGATCTAGAGAGAATGCTTATGAAATAGATCTGCCAGAAGATGTGGGTATATCACCCATATTCAATACTACAGACTTATATCCATACAGGGAATATGGAGCTGAAAGATCCGAAGATCAAAGAGATATCTAGTGGAGAAAGAAGATGCATGTAGCAGAGAAGCCTCAAATGGAGAAGTTCCTATATCAACAAGTTGGTAAGAAGACCAGAAGAAGAACGTATTTTGAATATTTGGTAAAGTTGAAAGGATGACCAGTAGAATATGTCAATTGGGTTGGTGAAGCAGAGATCCATAAGCATGGAAGGTCGGTGTAGAAACTCATGGACAAGAGTCCATGAATTTTTTAGCCAAGGGATTATGATGCAGGAGCATCGTCAGCAAAGTATGTGTGGAGGACAGTTAGATGCACTAGCACGTGTTTTGAAATATTTTGAATTTCAAATATCAGTGTATTAATGTAATATACAACAAAGGATTTAAGTCATAAAACGTCTTTTAATGATCGAAGGCTTAGCCATCGCGTAAAATCGATGGGGGGTGTATTTTGTTTTATGATATGGATCACAATATAGATCTAGATATTTCACTCTTATCTATCTGACTCGATATTTATTGTAATAAAATTTTTGTAGTTGAAAGCATTTAATTTCAATAGGATAGTTGTAGATTAGTTGGAGGGAAAGGCTCGAAGAGCACCCCTTTGTATAAATATTTGTAATGATGCCCAGTACTGGTTGTTGTTGGGAGGCTGCTGAATCAAATGTATAGATTTCCAGTGTAGTCAAGAGCTGGGAGCTATAGAGAAGTTATGTATGAATGTATGTAAAGTTCATTTGAATGAATATAGCAGAGGAATATTGTCCCAATGTGTGTTTTTATTATGTCTATTGGTATGAGTGAATGCTAGACTCTCAGATATTTTCAATTCTTTGTTATTTTCTTGTTCTTGTATCCATGAATGTATTTACAGGGTTGAATACATGATTCACTATGAAGATTGAATAAGTTTCAATTATTTCTCTTCTACGAGTGAGTGCAAGGTGTGCATAGTGTCCGCAAGGAGTGCATCACCGAGTTAGTTTCGAATCGAAGCTTAGAAGGGGTAGCATGAAACTTATGTATGCAAGGAGTGCATCGACATCTGCAAGGAGTGCGTGACCGAGTTTTAAAACTCAAAATCTCAAAGAGGAGTAGCGTGATTTCAGTCACAGAAGGAAGAAGCGGTTGGAGAACAGTCATAAGGAGTGCGAAGTCATGTGCAAGGAAAAGTGGGTTTGTGGAGGAAAATATGTTGCAATGTGTGCACATATCAAGAATTCGACTAAGTGTTGAAGAGAGTGTTCATAAAAATAAGAGAAATCCAAGTAAGCTAAGCGCAGGAGAGAGAGCTGCGGAAAATATTCATGGAGGAAAGTCCCTGAAGTTTCCATTAGAATCAGTGGACGAGTTTCGTTCTGGGAGAGAGACTAACAATTCCAGATCATCATATCTGGGGGAGATACATGGAGGATATCCGTAAGGCATTTTGACACTTCAAGAGTCGGAAAGTTCGAAGGCTTGACGAAAGCAAAGTTGTGAAGTCCAAAGTTGTGAATGGATCTCAGTCGTTGATCGCGAGGAGAATACATGGTAGCAGATTAAGGAATTAAGGAATCCGATTTTCAGAAGTTCGGAGGCGAGAAACCCAGAGTCTCACAAAGTCATGAATCCTGAACCATCGTGGATCCAGAAAATCTTAAGAGACGTGTGGTGGAAGCTGGATATTCAGAGGAGCGCGCTTCAGGAAAAGTTGAATAAAGATTTCAGGATAACCTCGAAATCTGAATCGCAAAGGCATAGACCTTTGGTTACATCTGTGGTCACTTGGGAGAAAGGGCTTGTGTGCATATAGTTGTTTTGGTGCTTGCAAGGACCCAAAGAGTCACTCTGACTTAGTATTTCGAACGATCCAAGACCAAGAGGTCAAGCATCCCTTTGGAGGGAAGAGGGTTTAAATCAAATTATTAGATTCCTTTAAGACAATTTGACTTCCCCTATTCTAGTTCAACATCATAATGTTAAATTCCAACATTGTAATTGAGTTGGTTAGATGGAGAATCAGTGTTTTGATCTCCATCATTGTGATAATTGTGGTAAGTCAAATCATTCATCAAATAGATGTTCGACGTTGAATAAATCTGCAAGATTAAAATTAAATTATGGGTAACCCTTTATCCTTGGCGATGGTCATCAACAACCAAACCATTATTTCAATCTTATCGAAGAATTCAATCTCAAGTAAAGACATCTCTTGCAACATATAGTGACATGAGTATGGTACTCTCTTGAGCCTCAAAGGGGGGAGTAAAATGACGTAACTCNTCATAAATCAACTGAAGATGGTTCATGGTAAAAAAAAAAACACCTATTGTCTCTCCTTTCAAACTAAAAAAGGGGGGAATTGAAGATGGTTGTCAGAATGGAAGTTTTGACAACAAATGTGATACATGGGAATCAAATATTCCATATGAATATCAAATTTTCTAGATGGGGAACCATCATTTGTAGAATGTAGATAATAAAAAAAAAATACATCAAATGGGCATCACATTTTCCAGATGGACAACTATAGTCTGTAGATGACAAACTTTGGCAAAATTATGGTTTAATGACTTGCAATTGAGTCATACACATGATACAATATTGGGATGTTTATTTTGAGAGAAATTATGTGTACATTTTTTTCACCTATATGGCCATTTGACCTAGCAAAGGACACTTGGATCCTTCTACATTATAGCTTGGCATTTGATTGACTTGTCAGGAATTTTTAGGGATGTTTCAGACTTACAATTGATTGATTTATCTTGGTTTTCTCTCATCATATTGGAGTTCACATCAATGAACGAATTATAGAATTTCTAGCTCGCATAATTACATAGTGATATTTTCCACAGTTTTCAACATCCAAATTTGGAGGATTTTTAGGTGGTTCCTCAACTCAAGAGTTCCAACATGAATACTTGGATATGATACCAATTTATGATGCATTGTTGGAATTATTGTTTGGACTTATCATTGAGGGGGGGAATGTTATCA
>SNQJ01S0232425.1:0-14021 GCA_010110895.2 Picea sitchensis
CTTATACTATTGTTCATTGTTCATTGGATATAGTTGAATGGTTTAAGTATAAGTTGAAAAAGGTTTTAAATTGTACTTGATACTAATTCACCCCCCTCTCAGTATCAACACAATTCGCAACGATGTGTACATTTTCAATCTTTGTAGGGGTACGAGAGATATCGATCGTAACGGTAATATATATACTCGTCATATTTCCTTCGACATAAATGTCATGCGTAGAAAGTGAAACTACGACATGACCAATTATCTCACTCAAAGTAGATCAAAAGTCATCTTCTTCAATTCTAGCAAGATTTGGGAGAAAATAAGAGCGATGATGCATATCATCCCAAGGTTTGTGAGAACCATTCATGGATTCGATGATATCTTCATCCAAGGGAAATGTCTCATCGAGGAAGTCATGTGACCAAGATGGAAAAGTGGCCCACATAGGCTTAAAAACATGATCCTCCTTGTCCGTCAACAAGGTAATAGGATCGAGATCGGCAAAAGAGTCAAGAACAACTTGATATGCTATCTCCTTTGCCTATAGTGGCATGACCATTACAACATGTGAATGACCTTAACAACACGAATTCAAGGAAGGTAGGGTCCACAAATCGTTAAAATAGGAAGTGTGGAAAGGAACAAACCTCTCTGACGTAACAAGCCTACTCGACATGGCATAAACATGGTGAATCGGTGCCATGAAGTCGAAGGTACCCATAATGGATGAATACATTTTGACACTGATATTATTAGTTTTTCTCTTAGAATTGTCGACCACAAGGATCGATGGTCCAATAGATGCATTGGGGATAGCATACGCAAAGGATAACTGGTCGACCGTCATAATCTTCCCATCGTGAGGAAAAAAAAGAGTGCGAAAGACGGATGATACGACGACAAACATAGCATAAGTCCAATTACATCCTAGTAACAAGTTATAATTGAGGGGCGCATCAACCACCTCGACATTCACCTCTACCGTCTTCCCACCTAACTGGACTGGAAAGGCAGGAAGAATACCGTGAGGGTGGAAGGAATGACCTTCAAAAGAAGCAACATGGTTGGAGTTTGAGAGAGATTCAGAGAGCTGAGAGATTTCCAACAGATCAGGGACATTACACACATAGCAAAGCCTTCATCAACAACTGCACGTTTGATGGAATACTTTGAGTACCCCATGTGGATTTGGAATTCCACATGGTAAGGGAAGTGAGGCTTCACATCTGTGATGTGAAACTTGATAATTTTCAAGCCACTGGGGTCTAGAGCTCCTAACGTAGATAGCAAGGCATTCCTTTGTGAGGGACATGTCTGGAGTACCTCCAGGGCCAACATCACACAAGGGGTTTGATCTAGATCCTCAACAATAGAGTAATACTAGTTGGCTCTAGCATTTGGATTTTGGGTAGAGCACTTGAGTACTCCTTTCAGAATATGAGGCGACAAGTCTATTTTTTCAATCTGCAAAGGCATCTTTGGAGGAGAAGGAGGAGATTCTAGACCAGGTACAATCTGTGAAGAACTGTAATCGCAAGACCGAGTGGCTACATTAACCTGATAATTGACCATATTGATACACAAATGGTCACCATCTTGTGTCGGTGGGTTTTGACTTCCACTGACCACATTTATGGCATTGGAGGATCTCGAGCCCATGTGTTGGTTATGTGGGAAAGGATTCGTCAGCACAACGGGCAGTAGACATAAGAGCCTCACAGATTTCGCAAGTTTGGGGCATAAATGAGTAAGATAATCGTTTGTACAAAGCTTAAAAGCAAATTTCACCTTACACCTTTCTTTATTTCCCTCACAAGCATTATTATTCCTCTTCTCATTATTACCATTGTCCTTGGGTTTATTATTATTCTTCCCACCCTTCCGATTATTAGTATGTCCTTTCTTCTTATTCCCGCCTAGTTGATGGTTACCATTTGGGCTAGTCGACGATTGCACATAATATATATCCATCGACTGAGTGTGATTGGAAGACACATATGAAGTTGGCCCTCCTACAGACTGGTTTAGAGACAAATCTTTCAAATGGCTTGTCACCGAATCTACGGATTTCACACTGGCGGATCCTACAATGCCATCAGCATGAGGTCTGGGATTTTGTCTAGGGTCATAGTTTGACCTCGGTGTGTCTGGAAGAATCTGGTATAACATCCCAGACTGAGCATATATAAGATCTAACTAATGGGCTTTGAATATTGCTTCTTCCTCAGATGTAACCCTGTATGTAGCAACATCCTTCGAGATAGGAGGATGCAAGGACTTAAGGAACCATTCTAACAAGAAATCTGGGGGGATGCATGTCTTGATCAACCTCTTCTGTCTATGCCACTCCTAGATGTGATTCGAGATATCAATGGCGGTGTCCTGGTGTAAAGTCAACAAAATTTCTAGGCCATCATCGTAATGAACCGACATTTGGAAGTGGTTAAGGAAGACTAGCACCATCTGACTAAAGGTCCCATATGCCCCCCTAGGTATCTTGATATACCATTTGGCGACAACCACTATGAGGGTGTGTTGAAATAATATTAACCGAATGGAATCATCATTAAGGGAATTCGAAGAGCACCATAGGTGAAAGGTGGTGACGTGATCACTAGGATCCTCGCCATTATTACCTTCGAATTTCAGAATGTCCAAAGGAAGTTTGGTGAGGATGGGAGGCCATGTAGGATCATGAAACATAGGGTCATTCATCAACTTAGACAAGTCTAGCAGATTAAGCGTGGACATAAAAGGGAGATGGGGTTGCGACATCTGGCCCGAAGCTCCCTGGAAAGATTGTGCTTGGGGAACTGCAACCCATCCAGAGTTCTGGTAAGAACCATGGCCCTGTTTGGGATTGTAAGACCCTCCTCCAGGATGATGCATAAGAGGTTGGTTGGGAATCATTCCAGTAGGAATGTTTTGATGGGGGTTATAAAAATTTCCCCCAACCAGAGTGGCTCTGGGTTGGGGGTTTCCCAAGGTGTGAAACTGACCTCCTCCGGGTGTGAATCTAGAGGATAAAGGTGGATTCACCATTCCAAACTTGTTGGTCAAAATCAACACTGAGGAGGTGAGGGTATAGGATGAAACTTGAGTAGAAGCTTGTCCACCAGGTTGGTTACTCCACCCAGAAGAAATAGGACTAGACCTGGGGTTAAAAGAAGGAATTCCTCCCATAGTAGGAGTCGTTTGATGGATCTGAGAGACACCATACGAGAATGGAGTAAAAGGAGGAGGTGTGCCCCCAAGTCCAATGCTAGCATTAGGGTCAATAACTGGAATGGAGTTCGAAAACTACGAGGTAAAATTCGATATACCATAGGAAAAAGGACTAGAGGCCATAGGGATGGACTAAACATTATAGCCCGGTGAGTGATGAAGAGAGCCAAATGGGTTCGTGAAAATAGGTTGAGCATTCACTATAGGATGGGAAGCAATGATGATAGGTTCCTCTGACACTATAACCATTATGGTTGTAGGAGTCAAAGGGGTGCCATTAACTATAGTAGGTGTGGGAGTCAAGGAGATCCCAGTATTCTGATGACTTAGTTCAATACTCATCCTTGTAGAATCATAAGTCTAAAAAGTGGAGGTGTGTGTACCACGTCTAATAACTCTACACCTTTTAGAAGGCAAAGACTCAAAATTTGGTGGTAAATGTAACAAGCGATGAGACTGGAGGGGAAGTTGGTCCGACTCCAAGATGACTTAAGAATCAAGATACAAAAACAAATCCTAAGGCCAACTAGTAGTCAAAGAGAACACCAAAAATAATCAAACGACCAATATGCACACAAACAGGATAAAGTGGCTAAAAGGGGCCTCCCTCCCTAAAGTAGGTATGCCTCACCCAAGAGGGGCCTAAGTCTCCCTGCTAAAGATCAGAGGTAACATAATCAGTTATAAAGGCCCTTGTGGGCTTAACAACCAGTCGGTCAAATCCCCCCAGAAAGGTAATCCTCCATAAAGGCTGTGTGTTGTACGAACCTTATCTGACCCATGGTACCTACATAATAGCCCTTGCAAGTAACCTATGTGGCACCTAAGTCAAGAAACTAAGCAACCATTGTATAACTGATGCACAGGAGAGAAGTCATAAGTCAGTTCTACTGTATGGGTAGGGTAGCAAAGCCCGAAACCTTGAAAGCACCACCTCTCATAGAGGTAAGGGCACTAACAAGATCCCCACATACGAATAGATCCCCAGAAATATCTCTGAATCTAAGAATGTATCGGGGGGATATCCCTTCAACCGACATCGTGCGACCTCATGATTAACTTCAGTGTAAGAGGAGCCTCTTGATCTTACCAATTATACAATGGATTTATCCACTCCCTTAGTTAGATACATATGTTGATTTAATATCCTTAGAGAAGTTTACTCACAAAATCCTATTCCAAGGCACTAAATCCTAAGCTAGTTTGTGCACCCTAGAAAATAAAATCGTTACTAATCAATTTTAAATTATAGCATTAATTTTAATGGTCGTGCTTACTCAAAAAGGTGGGGTCGTGAAACTTAGTGATGATATGACTCAACAAGTAAAGAAAATATGAATACAATGCAAAGTCCTAACTTCAATTTCGAATGAATTATGTGCTTCTTAAAAACAATGCAATTTTCAATTCAATTCTGCAATACTGAATAAAAATGCAATCTTTCTTTACATGCACTAAGATTAATGGCAAAGAATCAAAAGATCAAAATGCCAATCAATGCAAAATGCCTAATATTTTTTTATTTTCAATATAAGAAAAATGAAAATGCATGGACTGAACATCATCTTGATATATAAAGACTCTACTGTGTATAGAAAGAGACAACTCAAGCGGGATACCAAGGAGAAAAACACCCATCCCAATGTACAAGGACAATCAAAATGAAAATATGATGAGAAAGGCACCGCCCAAAAATTCAACCAAAGACAGGTTTCCTGTCATCCCATATACACTTAACAATCACTACAGAGACCCAAGAAGACTCTGCAATCATCAAAACCTACCCAACAACCACCAAACCTAGCAAACAAGAAACAAAGTTTGATGTACGTGACTATTCAAGGGAAAAGCATGTATGTATGTAGCTTGCAGAAGGACAACATGCATATATACACAACTGTATATGTGTCAAAAACACATCTAGGCTAAAGAAAAGGCTGAAAGACTGAGATCCCAAGTGAACAGAGGATGTCAAGCAATCATACAAAAATAAACTCAATATGAATGAGAGAAATCTAAGGATAAAAACACTCCAAACCCCAAGAAAGAATATTCAATCCCCAGTATGGTCGCTAATTATCTTATGGGGAAAATCTCTCTATGACTAGGGGAAAACCGCAACAGACGGAAATGACTACAGAAATCAACTATATTACCAAGTATGCTATATAAAAAATATTCTAGCAAGATAAGATAAGAGGCCTACCTCGTCCAGACGTTCAATGAAGTCCATTTCTGATCACTTGACCCAAGGCAATATACCTGCAAGTAGTCCTCAAAAGCCAAGCAAAGAAAGCATATGGTGATAATATATGATGTTAGCACATTCAATAGAATAATCCATTAACATTCATAACAAATATTCCCATGGAATAATAATTCAAATATTTGCAAGATATCAATTGGACGAGAAAAGAGTATTTTTATTAAGATATAATCACCAGAAGTGAATAAGTTATAGACTTCTGTGTTGGCATGGTTCGGAACCGAGAAACTAAGTTCCTTCTAGATGGGCCTCCACCACTTCAATCCTCCACTAAAGGAGAGCTCATGTAAGAGAGACAATGGAGTTCTCACTCAATAAGGGAAGAGCTTGGGGGTTGAACACTATGTTCAAAATTAAAGGATAAAGGGATGCAGACTCAATGTGAAGTGAATAATTCCTCCAGAGTAACTTTGCTCTCAAAGTTGAATTCTTTCTCCTCCTTTTCCATAGATCGTATTTGGCCCATTTATAGCCTTCAAGTGGAACTTAAGGGTCGAGTCAAAATTTTTCTAGTATATGGAAGGCCAATGATCATTGATCTCCTATCGTGACATGGAAACTCGACACCATTTTTCATTTTTGGGCACATTTCCCGATGTACACGATCTGTAGTGGTGCAACCCGCATATATGCATGTTGTATAGTAGGCAAGGTGCGTATATGTGGAAAAATTGTATTTTTAGCTCTGGGATTTGCAAAAAGGGATTACAAGTCTGCATAGGGAAATGGAATAAGGCCTTTTGTGCAAGATTGCATGGAGTGAGGCAAATCTTGCTATAATAGAGTCATATCATATTCCGAGCATAGGTATGCCTGCCTCAGAAATGGAACATATATTAATATTGTTTGATGTTTGTTTGCAACTTCTTTTGGGTTCTCAAACTCCATGCCCTTGCATTGAAGAATTGTAAAGTGTTTTGGCCATCAGTTTCTTTTCTGACCTCACACTTTAGGGGGCATATTGTTACACATCAAATTTCCATGCCTAGGTACCTCTTCCTATGTTTCGCAAGTGTCGTAAAAGTGTCATATGCACCTTTCTAAGTTTCACATACACCTCGACACCATGAAATAACATATGTCACGATCCCTGGTCAATGTGGAGGAGAAATATATTATATGAAGGTCAAAATACTATCTACACATGAATTAATTATTAATATTCATGAAAAGGAAATTAATTTAGTGTGAGAATTCACATCACATTTGGTTGCCTGTTTTTAAGGGGATCTTGAGGATCTCATGAATGGTTGAAATATTTCCTCCTTAAAATCCTTGAGAGATATTTCCTCCCTAAAATCCTTAAGAGATATTTTCTCCCTAAATATCTTGGAGATCCCATTTTAGTGGATCTGATGAGTGATCCTCTCCATGGTGGTTAAGCCTCCAAATCCTATATAATGAAGGCTTTCCATGGACAAGGGAGGCATATTTGAGGTATTAAACTTATGATCTTGGGAGAAATATTTTGGATATCAAACCTATGATCTTGGGAGAATTGTGCAAGGGATGGACAAGGAGGACTTGGAGAGATTGCTGCAACTACATCTACAAATTGTAAGTACCTTTTAATGTTCTCATTAATATATTCTTGGCCTATTTCCTTCAAGCTTGTGTATTATTGCATATACTTGTCTATTATGGATAAATTTAGTTTGAACTAATCTTGATAGAGTAGGAAGTTTGTGTTTCCTTCGTTGTCCATTGGATTGGATATATCACTAAGGAGCTTGTAGATCAAGTTCAACTTGGATTAAGCGAGGAAAAACTTCAGAAAAAAGGTACATCATACTTTCTTCTTCTCTTTCCTTTGACTAGTTTAACTACATTTAAAGGGATGTTAGTGTCCATTTGCATCTTTCTGTCTTGGTAGTAGGGGTCTAGAATCTAAGAGGATATTCACCTGTCTGCAAGGGAATTTTCCTATAACAATAATACATCAATATATGAAGATAAATCTAAGTAAATACATGTAATAAAGGGTAAATTCCTAAAAATGACTAAACTAATGATTAGTTGGAGCAGTTACAACCACTCCAACTATTTCCCTTATGTACTTATACTCATGAAGATGGAATAAACAAGTGGTTGGTTATCCTTCCCAAATAGTCTCTTCTTTCTTGACTATGTTTGTGTAATGTTCCTTAAAATGTAGTCTCTCTCTTAATGTCATTGTAATCTACAAGATTACAACAACTATGAAGGTATGAAAAGGGATATGTATTAATCATTAAAAGCAAATTCATTATAATATTATAATGAATAATATTTTCAATAAAATAATTTTCCCATCCAACACCATTGCACATTATATTCTTATAATGAATAATCTTTTTAGTACAATAATTTTCTCATCCTTTGTGCATAAATAGTGAAAGTTGATTGGCTTTTTTCCAACTATGGTACTAACTCCAATCCCACTTATTTTTCACAAAGAGAGGCATGTGTACAATGCATCTTGTATTGGACATGACCTTTAGTGGGGTGCAAAGTGATCAATTAAAGATGTTGGGAACAATTTTTTTGTTACAATAATCGAACATCATCCTTCCTTCTATGAATTCCCTCCATTTATGTTTTCCCTCTTTAACTACCAATATCCCTCCATTTTTATTTCCCTCTTTAACTCTCTAGTTAAAACATCCTAATTGCTTCTTGATATATAAAATTATTTTCTTGAACGATGAGCCACATCCCTTCTACTATGTTCAATTTCCTATTGTATAGGAGTTACTAGTTCTGAAGAAGCATCAATATTTTGTTGGTCATGTTGATCAATGGGGACCAATGGAGAACAAAAATCTATTGTTTTTCCCTATGGTTGTGGTGAACTATTTTTTTTTCCTCCAACTAGGATGAACTGGAGGACTATGTTATGTGGCCCCAAATTAAGAACATCAAAAGCATCATTTTCCCTATGTCAGCCTCTTCGATTGGAAACATATTTTGTAGGTAATATTTCTAAATGATCCATTATGAAAAAAATACCTATAACCAACACAATAACAAAACCATTATAAATTTTATGTTCTATAATTGTAAGAAAAAAAATGATAACAATTGGATTTTAGTTATACTAAATTAAAGATACATTTTTTTATCTAGGTGGATATCGATGGCCACCGACCTATTCTAACTGGCTCAAAACAATCTTCCGGCAATTTACTATTTTTAGCAGTTTTCGGTTCCTAAACTTTTGGGGCCATTTTGAGGGCCTAAATGAAGTTTTTTCGGGATCCACTAATAATTGAAGGCCCTTATTGGGTTCTAAAAATTAATATCCTTGACGATATCTTTCCAACAAGCTATCGTGCACCCCAAACAAAGATCATATGCCAAAGTTACGCCCCTGGGAAGTTGATACACCAAACTACCCAAAACAGGGCCCAAAAAACTGTTGGATTTTCATCTTCCGGGATTAGGGTTTTGGATTTTATTTATGTTAAAAATGAATTTAGAGCCTCATTGTAATCATATTCTTGTGAATGTGAGTAGTTGTCACATCTCTTCTCAGAGATAAGCTACCACCATTCTAGCGAGTCTTTAACTCTGTATTTCTACAATTTTGTACATTTCGCTCATTAATAGAAATTGTGTATTATTGTATCTATGTGTTTATGTTTGAATATATGATATATTTATGTTATATTATTGGATATCTGAGATATCTCTGTACATTTCTTTATTATATCTCCACTCTCATTTCATGTCAAAAATAATCTGGATCATTTTTTTTATATTAATCATCATCTTTTGGATATGGTTAAAATTGGTCACTAACTAAAAGTAAAAGAGATAATGCTTGAAATATAGATGTTCAACATAAAATAAATGTTTTGATCCACAATTATTCTCGCAAAGTCAAGTGGAAAAAAAAGTCAAGTAGATGGTGCATTATTGTCACAAGGTGCAGGAAAAATCATGTAGCAATCCCACAAGAGACTACAAAACATAGGGCATGTTATGAGCCTAGTTATGTCATATATTATAAATACAACTATGATATGTATTTTTTTTTTCAATTGGGACTTTCACATTGATGTTACAATATCATATTGTTATGGACATGAGAAATTTAAGATTTTAAATCCAAGAGAAAAATAATGTAGTTGGTTCTCCAAGCAATATTGAGCAGTTGGTTGCAAACTCAAACTTATTTGGAATTCTTCACCTCTTCCTTGCTCCAAAATGTGAAACTCTTCCATTTTATAGTTAAAAAAAATTCAAAATTCCAGAACCCACCAAAATTTTTACAATTTCAATTCCCTCCCCAAAAACCCAAACTTGCAATGAAATCATCCATAAACTTGTTGAATCGAATTGTATGAAGCTTTAGTTGCTGAAAATCACTACACAAGAGATTTTTCCATTTTAACTTGCATTTGTACACGTGCCACATCCTCAAATGCTCTCTCGTGCCACATCCCCTCCTCATAGGCGTGCCACATCCATCCAATCAAACCTTTTCTTTTACCTCACAACCCCTTCTCTTACTTCACAACCCCTTCTTTTAACCTCATTTCAATTCATGGAAAAATCCATTGCTAATTATTTTTGGTGATAGAAATGAGTAAAGGGATCCCCATAAATATTAACAATGGCTCTTATTAAATTTACTGAGCATTCCCCACACCTCCGTAGGGTTTTTTTGGGGAAAAAATAGTTTCAAATATTTACCCAATATCTAATTTAGAAATGGTAGCCCTGATAACCAACATTCATCATATTACAACTTCACCAATTATAATCAATTTTGTTAAAAAAAATTCTAGGATATACCTTGAGATGTTATCTTCAATCTTCCACTAGTCCCATTCACTTTGGACCTTCCCAGAGAAAGTCATGGTTGCATTACTAAAACTTGTTGTTTTCTCCTTATTTCATGAGAGTGAAATTGTATGCACTGCCACAACGATAATACTTCACATCCAAGTGTAAAATTTGGACCAGAACCAACCTGGTACGTCTTCTTTCCAATGCAACCGATGACACTCATTTTAGTTCTAGCTAGATGTAATGTTTTACTAAGAATACATATTTAAGACTAGTTTCATAACTAATAAAAAAATCTAACTTCACAACATGTATATTTGAAGGTAGAGTGAATCAAAATATGAAATTCTAATAGAATGGGCTTTGCTATGTTTAATGTGCACCCTATAAACTTTGCTCACTAAATATAACTCAAAAACCAGCATCTAGCAAAACTAGTAATTTAACTTCTTAGAAGGAGCCAAACCCAAAGGTCATTTTCTCTGATACCAAATGTTATGGACCAAACATAGAAAATAGCCTAAAAATAGAAGAAATGAGTAATTCCATTCCTTAAGAAATATAGAGAATGAATGAATAAGAAGCCCCTTTGAGGAGGTAACCTTTGTTTGCAATATATTCCTTTTATAATATATCTCAATTGTAAAAGATGAGATGATTCCTAAAAGTATCTTTGGTGTGTGTCTGTGAGTGTGTGTGTACACACACACACACACACACACACACACACACACACATACAAACACACACATATAACATGTTGTGCTGAAAAAACAACAATTAAAATAGTTCTTCAAAGAGTTTCTCAAAACATTATATAGCTCTAGTTCATTAAATACAAACAAAAAGGTAGTTATTGGCCTAGCATTTCAAGTATTCTTGCATGTGTCCTATCGAATAAACTAACATAAAATGAAAATAACATGAAAAACATTGATATTGTAGCTTATTTCACACTTTTTTGGTATTTTGTCTCTTCTCCAGCTCGTTGGTTGGCCTCATATTTGATATTCATGGGAACCTGGTACCTTTTTTCAACCTCTTCCTTCCCACCATAGATGGAACTTTAAGTGTTTTTTTTGTTTAAATATGATGAAATATTTTCCATGCACTAAGAAAAACTCAAAGTCCAAATCCAACCACACTTAGCCTTAGTTGTATCTAATCAACCCCTGAATCATAGAAGAAGATTTGAAATATTGGCACTATGGGATGTGTTGGCCTGCTCTAGCTCTGCAACCTTGCCAATGAGAGCCAAAATGACACTACTATTATCTTCCCAATTTTCTTGTGTCCCTGAAGGATTTGTTCGAATTCTTAGGCATCTTCTTCGACCATTGTCTCCCCCTTTGCTTTCCCTATCCACAAGAAATTTCTATCCTTAATCATTGACCCCAAAGTAGTTCCATGGCCTAGAGAAAGGTCTCGGGCTTCAAAAACTCCATAATGTCTCCTGCACAAAACCTAATCTATTAGACTGCAGTCAAAAGCATACTTCCCCTTGTTCTAAGAAACCATTACACCACTTGAGAGAAAAAACATAAAATCCCACATTAATCCCACCTCTGCCAAAAAAATCCAGAGAGAATTCACCACTACCTGACCATAAATGCGACACCCACCTTTAGTTCCACCCTCAACCAAGCCTCAGGGATGCATATCTAGTGCAAATACATGTCACGATGAGACCCATTTGCATCCCCCTGATCCATTTATGCCAATTTAACACCTCCATGAGCCATCTTTTCAAATACATGCAAGCATGATTTATTGTTCCTATCTTCCCTCATTTCAAAAGGATTAAAAGGTGAGAGATACTTTATGTTAATAGTTGATGATTATACAAGAATGACTGTAGTTTTCTTTCTCAAGAAAAAGTCAGAAGCTTTTGAAAACTTCAAGATCTATAAGGAAATGGTTGAAAATGAGATGGATTCAAGAATCAAATTCTTAAGATCGGATAATGGAGGAGAATTCACCTCAAAGGAATTTATGGACTACTGCAACAATCATGGAATAAAAAGGCAATGATCCATCACTAGGACACCTCAACAGAATGGAGTTGTTGAAAGAAAGAACATGGCAGTACAAGAAATGGCTCGAACAATGATAATCGATTCAAAGTTGGCAGATATGTTTTGGACACAAGCAGTGCATACAACAGTTCACATTCAAAATAGAGTAATGCTCAGAAACAACACTGATAAAACTCCCTACGAGCTATGGAAAAGAAGACCAACAAATGTGAAGCACTTCAAAGTTTTTGGAAGCAAATGCTACATCAAAAGAGAAGATGGCAGAATGGGAAAGTTTGAATCTCGTGTGAACAAAGGAATACTTGTTGGTTACTCAAGTACAAGGAAATAATACAAGTGTTACAATCTAATATTAAACAAAGTTGTGGAAAGCATCAATGCAACAATTGATTAAATAGGCAGACCAGAATCAAAGGAAGAAGAAAGAAAATCAATGGAACAACTTTTTGAAGAAGAAGATGAAAAAGAAGTAGAAGAGGAATATGAAGATAAAGAGAATCTGACAGAAGCAGAAGAACACATTCAACAAGTATCTCCAAAAACACCTAGAAAACGAGTACAGAAGAATCACCCTTCAGATCATATTATTGGAAACAAAGATGCAAGAGTTGAGACTAGAAGAAAAATCCGTTCACCAGAACAAACACACCTAGCACTCTTATCTACAATTGAACCAAATTTTTTTGAATAATCCAGCAAGGATGAAGTTTGGAGTAAGGCCATGGATGAAGAATTGGATCAAATAGAGAAAAATGACACTTGGGAATTGGTTCCAAGACCAAAGAATAAGAATGTGATCAACACAAAATGGGTTTTTCAGGAATAAATTGAATGAAGATGGACAGGTTACAAGGAACAAAGCTAGATTGGTATGTAAAGGATATGCACAGATTGAAGGAATCAACTTTGAAGAGACATTATCCCCAGTTGCCAGAATGGAAGCAATCTGTTTGCTTTTATCTTATGCATGCTCCAAAAATGTTAAATTATATCAGATGGACGTAAATCAAGCTTTTCTGAATAGGGAACTTGAAGAAGAAGTCTACATTGAACAACCAGAAGGATTTCAGTTGTCAGAGAACACAAACTATGTGTGTAAATTAAAGATGACCTTGTATGGTCTAAAACAGGCTCCTAGAGCATGGTACTCCAGATTGGATAAGTATCTGCAGTAAGCAGGGTTCAGAAAAGGAAGTGCAGACAACAACCTCTACATCAAGGTAAGTCAAGGTAATATTTTATTAATTGAATTTTATGTTGATGATATTATTTTTGGTAGTGATGATGACAGGTTAAGCCAGAAATTTGCATAAGACATGCAGAATGAATTTAAAATGTCGTTACTTGGAGAACTATCCTTATTTCTGGTACTTCAGATATCTCAAAGCAACCAAGGGATTTTTATTTCTCAAACCAAGTATAATAGAGAAATGCTAAAGAGGTTCGTAATGGAATATTGCAAACTAGTTATGACTCCCATGCAAACAAGTTGTAAGTTGAGCAAAGATGATGATTCGAAGTGTACAGATCAGAGAAAATATAGGTCAATGATTGGCAACCTACTATATGTAACAACATTCAGACCAGATGTAATGCAGGTAGTTGGACAGGTGGCACGATTTCAAGCACCACCAAAGGAATCACATGTATTAGGAGTAAAGAGGATCTTCAGATATCTCAAAGGAACAGAAGAGTTTGGATTATGGTATCCAAAAGGAAAAGATCTATCACTT
>SNQJ01S0232426.1:0-14118 GCA_010110895.2 Picea sitchensis
TTTTCATTTTGAATCATCTTGTACTTGAACATTTAAGTGGGGTAAAAGGAGGTTGCCCCCTCGTAGAGGCTTATTATCTGAAATTATCTCTTTTTCAAGGCGTTGAGTACTTTTCTTGAGGTTTTTCTATGCTATATTGATGTTTGGTTCTTAACAACACCACTAAGAAGAAAAGCCTAAAAATATACAAGCCAAACAAATGACCCTTCTAAATGCTTCCAACCCATGGAGATGAAGTGGTCATCGTCCAAAGCATTATTAAAGGAAAACGATTGGCCAGGAGAGGAAATTACCCACTCCAACCAACGATCCCTTCAGGTGTTGCCCAGAGAATACAGAGTTTGCCTCTGGTACCACGATACACCCCTCAAAGTCAACTATGTGTCAACCTATATAATGGAAACTAGGGCACCAACTTGTAATCAACAACCAAGGGGGTATAGTTGACAACCAGTCAAGTGGATGCGTAGGGTAGCTAAGCCCAAAGATCCTCCTGAGACTTGAAATGCAACAAGGCCAAAGTCACTCTTAGAGTACCTTGGGAGGATCCAAGTGTCTCATAGGTCTTCCACAAGTTAGGCCAGTAACGCTACAAGATTCACCCCCAATACACACTCTCCCAAACTCTTTGTTGGGATCAGAAGTGGATATCTCTGTCACCATCCTCCATGCGACCTCATGTTTGATTACTGTGTTAGAGGAGCTTCCTAGATTGAGTAATTACAAGGTGGATTTTTGACACCCTAGCACAAACACCTAAGTTAAGTTTTGGTTGGCCTTGGAGAGTTTACCTCTCCACATCTAATCCAAGGCCCTAGCCTAAGCTATTGGCGAACCCTGGAAAAAGTGTTACTAATATATTTTAGATTAGCACGTTCGTTTTAGGGGCTTTTCTTACTCAAGGAACAAAAGTGCAACTTATTTTGTTTGAGACTCTTGCAAGAATGAAACTTATTAGAACATTGGCAAAGAATAATTTACACTAATTCTACAAATGAAATAGAGATTCAAGAAAAAAAAATGAACAATTTTTCAAACATAAAGATGCAATCTTTTCTCCTTTCCATGCAAAATACACAATGCAACTTTCGAGTGAAACAAAAGAGCAAATGAAAGGATATTCTTTCTCATTTTTCTTTTGAAATGATTTCAAGATGAGAATAAAACACAACCCTATGCTAATTCTTTTTCTTTTTCAAATAACAATGCAAAGCAATACAAAGAAAGAAAAAGACATAACTAGTATAAAAACTAAGTTTTTTTTTTTTTTTTTATTTTCTTTCAATAAAATCAAAATTAACAAAAGATGTTAAAACAAACTGCATAATACACGATTCAACTCATTTTTCTTAAAATTCAAGCTAAAAATAAGCCAAAAATGCTTGGAAACACAAAGGGACAAGATGATTTTTATTTTATTTTATTTTATTTCATAAACAATCTGTGCCTGCAAACTGTCTAAACCCCAAACAACATAAGCTTATGGATGAAGACGTGGGAACCACAAGTTTCCTGTAGGAAAAGAAAAATCTTTTGAAAAAATTATCCAAAACAATAGAGACGTGTGTTGTGCACAACCAACTTGCATATGTACGCGGTCTGTATATAATGCATAACGTGTATGTACGCATGCTGTATAGAGAACATGGTGTGTACACCTCTGTAAATTTTCGAAACAAGAAAACGTTTGGACTGAAAACTTGGGCAAGGGAAGTTGGTAGGCACTTGGAAGGTTACCAGAGACCCAACCTGACTCAGAACACTTACAATACTCAGAAAAAACTAAAACTAAAACTAAACCAAGACCTCCCACTAAGACCCTAGAGAGACTCCCTAGTAGAGTCGCCAATTATGCTATGTGGAAATTCCCCCTAAACTAGGTCTAAGGAATAGGTAGAGTGATAACTCCCTTAAAATATTGACTTATCTCTAATCTAACCCAAAACAATCTAGACTAAGTGATAAGAGAAAGAGAGAAGAGAAGGTTAATGAGTGCACCTTGAATCCTTACGGTTAATATATACCTCTTCCACTTGTTGTTGCCTCCTAAATCACATATCTCCTACCAAATATGACCTGCAAGGGGCTAATAATACAATGCAACAACATATACAATCTCTAATGATAACTTTTAAAGCCTAAATATAGATATACATGCTCAAATTAACAAGAACATGTACATATAGGGTTTTGGGAAAAAGATAATCTCTTTTATTCAAATTCAAGATGAAAGGTCACAACCTTTTCTTGCGAACATCTCTCTACGAACCAAGTCCGAGATTCTCTATCATGGCTCCAAGTGCATCAATCCCACAGATAATTCTCATAACCAACATACCATCAAGGGAAGGAGGAAGGGTTGCATAGGGAGAATGGATGGAGGGGAAAGTTGAGGCTAAAACTCAGAGTAAGATGCAAAACTGGGGCAATGAGAGGGAAATTATTTTGGCAGAGTTTTCTTATTCTCTCGTTCATCTGTCTAAATGACTTCCCAATACCTCTTTTTATATGAGAAAAATATGGTTATTCGGTTTGGGGATGGGCTACAAGGTGTAAAATGGTTAGGAAACCCTCCATAGCCTGTAAACTCCGCTAGATTTCACACAATTTTATATTTTTTGTAACTTTTGGAGGTAAACGTGGGATACCTAGCATGAAACAAGCATATGCACATGGACAAACTAGCATGCAACATGCATGTGTACATAGGCTATTAGTGCAACACGGCGCGTACATTATCCAAGAAATGGTTTTTTAGAAGGAAACCTCAGCAATATGTTTGGCAAAGTATGCAAATGGATGGGCCAATTTCTTGGATGCATAGATGTGGAATTTTTGGACTATAATAGGAGTTTAAAAGTTGCTTCAACCGTAGTCACCTGAATCGAACATTAGAGAAAGCAGGGGCTATGGTTGGTGACTAAGTTTCCCCATAACCTACAAATGATCCTGCAAAGGAAAATCCATGTCTATTCAAATTATTGTGTCCAATGTTTTCTTTCTTGCATTCAAAATGATATAAGAAACAATAGTTCACTTTGAATATAAAATAATGGGGGAATTGTAGTAAGCATTTACATAAATTTATCTTCAAGCATGCAATTGAATTTCAATACAATCGGGTTATAATGTTATTTAGATTGAACTATTGTATTAAGAAAAGAGAAAAACAAAGAATTCTTACTAGATTTATACACAAGTTTACAATAACTCACAATATTATCCATTACCCATTAATGCAGATTATCTATTTTTCATCTATGCAGGTAGATTCTTTGTTGTTTATTTGTTGCAGGTTTGTGTAAGCCATGCCATAGACGTTGTTGTGACCATGGTGAAGGGAATGACATCAATGGCCTTATGAAGGTGATGCCATCCAAGTATCTGCAAGGTGTTGGCATTCGACATCCACACATATAGAAATTAGGGGATAATGAAGGTATTGGAATTCAACATCCACACATATAGAAGTCCAAGGACAATAAAGAAGTAGTAGTGAACAAATTTCATCAAAAACTTAGATGATTAAAGCTAGGAAAAAATGTTAAAAAATCTAATGCTAAGATGTTATGTAACATTAATTAAAAAACAAAAACCTAAACCCCTGGTTCGCCCCCCTTTGCGTGCATGCCCCCCTCGCTTGGTGAGGCCACGAGGCCTCCCACTTACTCTCCTGATCCCTCCAGAGATGTGGCAGCTTTCACCGCCCTCATTTCCTCCCTTCCAAAAACAAATAAGCAAACACCACCGAAGTTTGTAAAAAAACTAGAAGAAATCCCTTCGGTTCATATTCAGGGAACTTCAAGGGCCCTCGCCCTAAAATTTGTAGACCAAGCACTCATAGGTTAGTTCATGGGCATCTGGCCCTCCCCGAGAGCAATGGCTATCTGGCTGGATAAAAACTGGAAACCACATTTGAAAGGCAATCTCTCGCATTTTCTCTGTGGAAGAGGCTTCTTCGCGTTCCTTTTTGAAAACAAAGTAGACATGGATCTCATTTTTAGAAGCAGATCGTATTTCATGGGCTCCAGAGGTATGTATCTCAATAGTTGGACTCCTGATTTTAACCCTGAAAATGACATTCCAAATGCAGTTCCTGTGTGGGTTCGCCTCCCCTTCCTTCCGTTGCACTGCTGGAATAATAGGACTATTAAATCTATAGAAAATACTCTTGGGAAGTTCATAGATCGGGCAGAAACAAAAGAAGTCCCACAGGCCTGTGCGCGTATATGCGTAGAGGTAGATCTGGAAAAATGTCTCCCAGAAGCTATTAATCTCACCCTGGACAATTGGAACTACCTACAACAAGTTGATTATGAACAAATTCCCTTCGAGTGAAAGATATGTCATGAGTATGGTCACTTCGTGAAGCATTTTCCAAAATCTCCCCTCGAAACACCGAAGGACGATGCAGAGCAGTGGCAACAACCAAAGAAAAAAAAGAAGCAGAGGCACGCCCCAACCACTAGAGGTTTTCCTACACCTCCCCAGCCCAGTAATGCTATTGAACTTGAGACAGTCACCATGATGCCTACTCAAGAACCTCCCAGAAAGGACCCGCCTCAATCCACCCACCCTCACCCTCACCCTCCTCTTTTTAACCCCCTGAATCCTCGATCCCCCTTTCTGCACAACCCCCTCCCTCAGCACCTAATCCGTCAGAAAGTTGTTCAGAACAAAGCTCGGAGGAAAACTCAGAGACTGAATCACTTGATACATCGGTTAAAAGAGTGGGCAGAAAGACTAATCTACATAAAAGAGAAGCTTCGACCAGGAAGGAAATTGAACTAGGGAAGCAAACAACTTTGGATCAGATCGCGAGAAAAGAAACAAGGAAGACCAGGAAGCAAAGCGGATCCAACCCCCATAAAGGGGGAAACCCTAAAAACAATCAATGATAAAAATGATCTCCTGGAACTGCAGAGGATTAGGGAGTCAGCACAAGCTCTCGCTAACACATGACCTTATTAAAGTAGAAAACCCTCAAATCCTATTTCTCTAGGAGACAAAAAGGAAGGATTCTGAAATCCTTCAGGAAAGCACCTACATATGGCGAACATGCAAAGGCGCAACAGTAAGTGCAAGAGGAGCATCCAAAGGAGTCTGCACCCTTTGGAACCCCTGCTACTTTGACCTGCAATCCAAACACTCTACGACCCATTGGTTGCAAACTACGCTTCTCCATCGACAATCAGGTAAAAATCTGACCCTCATAAATGTGTACATGCCTGCCCTTTATCAAAAAAAAGTGGAGTTCTGGTCCTCCCTACAAATTATCAAGAATTCTATTGATCCCAAGGAACTAATAATAGCTGGAGACTTCAATACCACTCTACATCAAAAGGAAAAAAAAAGGTGGGTCAATTGTTCGGGACCCATCAAGAGAGCATCTGGAGGAACTCATTTCCACCTATCAACTGCTAGACATAAAGCCCTCCAACGTGCGCTACACCTGGTCGAATAGAAGACTCGGGCCGGGACACATCACTGCTCAGTTGGACCGTTTTCTCCTAAGCAACTCTTTTTTAGAAGAGGCCTATCTTTCGAGCTCACGCATTTTACCTTGGACCGGTTCAGACCATAGAACTATCACCCTTACCCTTTCCCCTCCCCGAAACCCTGGTCCCATCCCTTACAGATTCAACCCCCTCTGGATTCCAGAGCCAGGATTCCTTGATATTGTCTCAGACACTTGGAACTGCTGGATCCAAGGTTCACCTAATTACATCTGGGAGAAAAAACTAAAAAGAGTAAAAAGGCTTTAAAAAGTTGGGTGACAAGAAACAAAGGAAAAGATCAAGAAGTAAAAGAAAGTTTAATGAGAGAAATGGAAGAGAACAGAAGGAGTCTAGAAGGGAGAGAAATCACTCAGGAACTCCTCCTCAAAGAGCAACAAAACTTCATGGATTATCAAAAAATCCTACATAAAGAAGAGGAAACATGGAGACTTAAATCTAGAAGCCTCTGGCTTACTTTCGGAGACAGAAACACTAAATTCTTCCAACGTCAAGCGAAAGCAAGGATTTGGAGGAACGAGGTGAAAGAAATAACAAAAGCAGACGACACTAAAACATATGACCCCCATCAAATCCAAGAGGAAGCCAAACTTCATTTTCAAGCACTGTTAACAAAAGATGGTAATATAGATATCAATGTACAAGAAAGCCTTCTCCAAAATATACCGAGCAAAATTAGTCAGGAGGACAATTACATGATTAATCAGGAAGTCACAGAAAAAGAACTCCATGAATCTCTGTTCCAACTTCATCCAGACAAAGCTCCAGGACCAGACGGTTTCACTGCGCACTTCTATCAAAAGTGTTGGCATATAATAAAGAGATATCTTCTGAGAATGGTACAATATGTTCATAAATCTGCTAAGATTGGGGGTAACAAAAACTCCACCTTTTTAGCTCTAATTCTAAAGAATATAAATCCTTCATCCTTTAACAGATTCAAACCCATCTCCCTTTGCAATGTTTCCTATAAAATCATAACAAAAATCATAGCCAACAGAATCAAGCCACTACTGCATAAACTCATCTCCCCAAACCAAAGTGGTTTTATGGAAAAAAGGCAAATGATTGACAACATAATTTTGGTGCAAGAAGCAATACATTCTATCAGGGAAAGGGGAGATCAAGGGATGATAGTAAAAATTGACATGGCTAATGCTTTCGACAGAGTAAGGCATTCCTTCTTGATAACAGTCCTGAAAAAGTTTGGCTTTAACACTGGTGCAGTGGCTTGGATATCCGCCTGTATAATCGCTCCATGGATATCACCTCTGGTCAACGGACGACTAACAAGTTTCTTCAAAAGCACCAGAGGATTGAGGCAAGGCTTCCCACTCTCCCCAATTCTATATATAATCATGGCCGAAACCTTGAGCAGGCAACTGGAGAATGATAGAATTGGTAAAGTCATACCAGGAATCAAAATAGCCCGAGGAGTGAAACGAATAAACCACTCACAATTTGATGATAAAACTCTCCTATTGGGAGGGGCATCCATTGTTATGGCTAAGAGATTCCAAACAGTTTTGGAAAACTTCACGCAAGCTTCGGGAGCACTCTTGAACAATAACAAATCAAATCTTTATGTTTGGAACACCCCTTTGAGAACAACTCGTCTAATAGCAAATGTCTTCTGCTTCACGCTAATTGAGAAATGGAAAACATTCAAATACTTGGGCATTCCCATCTGCCTCAAAGCCCTCCAAACACAGCCTGGACACATTCTAGAGAAACTCAAAAATAAATTAGAGCAATGGGGAGCCTTTTGGCTGGATCTAGCAGGGCGTACAGTGCTAATAAAATCTATTCTTACAACTCTGCCCATCTTCCAATTATCCTCACTGCTCGCACCTCAAAATGTCAAAGCTGAAATGTCTAGAATAATAAGGCGCTTCCTCTGGGAAGGAGGAAAAACAGACAATAAAAAATTCCATCTAATAAGCTGGGACAAAATCAAGCAACCCAGAGAGAACGGAGGTTTGAGTATCAAGGATCCAATGCTAGTTAATTTATCCATGGGAGCTAAAATTCTTTGGAATCTTGTTACAGGAAAGAACGATTGGTGGAAACAAGCAATAAAAAAGAAATATTTATCAGGGGACATGCTAAGGTGCCTAGATCAGATTAACTCTTTAAGTAGAGGATCCTCGGTAGGAAAGCTCCTCTCCGCCTCCATTCCCCTCATCCAAAAACAACTCACATGGATCCCAGGGAATGGGAGAAAGATACTCATAAAATAAGATAGTATCATGGCAATCAACCACTTTGGACTCATATGAATCTACGTCCACTCATAATTTGGCTAGATAGGCAAGGAAAAAAGTGCATAGCAGACATCTCATCATGGAACATGGAAACAGGAGACTGGATAGGATGGTACTTAGCAAATACGCCAACCAACTTGCAAGAAGCAGTGAAACAACTCCAAAATTTACTAAAAGGATGTGCACCCATACATATCAACTCCAAAGATAAGAGAGGGTGGGGAAATGGGAATTACACAGTCAAACAAGGATATGCACAACTTCTCTCTCAAACAAATTGCCTCCCAAAGGACAAAATCTGGAAAGCTATTTGGACAAACGACAGTCCCCCCAAAGTAAACTCCTTTTGCTAGATACTAGCCCATGGGAAGTTGCTAATGGGAGAAAACTTGATGAAAAGATATATGTTTGGACCTTACAGGTGTGAACTTTGTGGCAAGGCTTCTGATACTTCACAACTACTCATCAATTGGGTCTCCAGGTATCAAGGTACATCCAACAACACACTTTTCAAAGCTATGTTCAATGCCCTTCCTAAGTTCATTTGTTGGAAATTATGGCTAGCCAGGAACCGAGCCACCTTCGCAAATGTTCGCACTCCCCCATAACTGGTAGCCAAAAAGGCAGTAGGACTAATGGCAGAATTCCTCTCTTACAAAGCTAAGTCCCTACTCTCCTCTCCCTCCACATCTCCCAAATTTGATTGGATCAACTCCCTCCACATCTCCCAAATTTGATTGGATCAACTCCCTCCACATTCCCCCCTCCTCTTCTCCTCCTCCTTCTACTCCAACCAGACCCAACTGGCAGCTTCATGAAGAGACTGATTATCTCAGATCGTGCAACAATCACCAGAGGCATATTCTCTTTTTTGATGGAGCCACAAAAGGAAACCTCGGGGTGGCAGGAGCGGGAGGGGTAATCATCTTCCCACGAGGAAATCAAGTTTTATCTTACCATTGGAACTTGGGCTTAGCAACGAACAATCAAGCTAAATGCTACGCTCTATATCAAGGGCTCCTCCTCGCCAAAAACAGAGGTATACATGAAATTTCAGTGATTGGGGATTCCAAGATAATCGTAAGGAATGCTCGCAAAGGATCCCAATCCTCAAATTTGTTTCTAAGAGTTATCCTACAAAGAATTGCGAGAGTGACCAAACGATTTCATAATATACAGTTCTTCCATGTACTCAGAAGTAACAATCAATTAGCACATGCGCAAGCAAATCAAGCAATTGGTTTAGAGCAAGGAACTTTAGTGGTAAATGGAATTTCCCACAGCTCAATAATACCATGAAATCAAGTAAGAATCAAGATGTTACACATGGCTGTCAGCTCAAAAATTGGAACATGGTGGAAGATACAACTTGGACAGTCCCCTCCCAACTTAAAGAGCTTTCTTCACTACCCCCCTCTCATTCTCAGAGTGGGGAAATCACCTCCTCCCATCCACCCCACATGTCCCCCACTCCACCTGTTCCCTCCTCACTCCAAGCGCCCCCCCTCCACCTGTCCCCTCCACTCCCCTACCATGAGTCCCCTTCACACTCCCCCTCTCACCTTACGTCCTCCATACACGCTCTCACTGTCCCTTTTTACGGCTCCCATTCATGCTCGCATTGCCTTATATCACCCGCCCCTACTTAGTTCACGAGCCCCAACCTCCTTTCCTCTCCTCAGTTCGCATTCGAAGTCTCATCGTTGTACCCACGACAACTCCAAAGCGTGGGAAGGATCTCTGCAGCGAGAAGTTAAGGCGTATGATGATGTTCAACTTGTACAAGGCTTTAATTTCAAGCGAGGCGGAGGATAATGGCATCAGAGGCAATCATAGCCCAGAAGTATGGCAAACGGTGGGGAATTGGTTAAATTCCATGAATCATTTGAACAGTAGAGATTATGTCGCAGATGAATTGGTGCATGGACTTGGCAAACAAATAACAGAGAGGAACAACACTGAGAGAATTCCTGGTGAGCACACAGGCCGACGTAGCAGTAGGATCAACACTGAGGAAACACCTGGGGAACGCACTGGTGGACAACGTAGCTGGTGGAACGTAAGAAGCACACCAAATATGAACAAGCAAAATCCAAAAATGGTCACAGTCGAGGAGCATGAAGAGGTTGTAAACGCAGTCCAAACACTGTAGGTTCAGCTCCGAGCCCTCTCCACTCAGGTACTCTCCATTACGGAAATTACTATACAACATATGAGTGAGCAGCAGAGGACTAAAGACGAATGCGAATCTCTTAGGCAACAAATTGAGGAGCTTAAATTCATAGTTGGGCCGGTTTCTCCTGTCATGACCCTCTCAGAAGAGGCCTCCTCCCTAGGACAACGCCCACATCTGGACCTCAACCTCCGTCCTCCAGCAGAGACATGACAACACCCACCAGGCGAGACTAGAAAGTAATTATATGAAATGCTTTTTTGAGCTATATCTAGGTACTTTTTGTAAGGTGTTCACCAACTCTGCACTTTCATGATTTAGTAGAATAAATAACACCACCTCTATTTTCCATAGATAGATTGGAGAACACAGGTGGGAGCACTCTATTAGCAACAAATTTTGTAAACCAAAATGTACACGATGCCTGCGTTTTTTTGCAGAGTTTTAATATATAATTTTCCTAGTTACTGTTAAAAAAAAACAAAAAAAAAAAAAAACATTAATTAACCTTAGACATATTTGTTTTACTATACTATATAACATTATAGAATAATCATAAGTTCAAATTTTTTATTTCATCAAAACCAAGATTATGCCTCCATATAAAACTAAATAAAAAGATGTTATGTAACATTAATTAAGCTTAGACATATTTGTTTTACTACACTATATAACATTATAGAATAATCTTTTTTATTTCATAAAAAACAAGATTATTGCCTCGATATAAAGCTAAATAAAAAGAAGTTGTTGATTAATATAACAAAAAAGAATTTGTAACATAGATAATGTTGATTAATTTGACAAAGCATATTGTATAAAAATTACGATAAAAATTTAAAAACCATATCAATTACTATATCAATTTATGTGCAAAATATTAAAAGAAACACCGAGCTAATTAATAAAATCTTTGTAGCATGAGAGACCGGAACTAAAAAATACATTACAACACATACCTACAAATAATACCTACAAATAGTACCTACAAATAATACCTACATTACAAGGCATACCTACAACTCATTCTGTTACTACAGTTCTCTCCTAGATAGGATAGGGTAGATTAAGATTAGATTGGATTTTTGCATCTACATAGTTTTCATCTACATCTTTCAATTGCATAACCATCCATCACTCACCTTCATCAATGGACCGAGCCACAACTGGTGAAACCAACACCAACAATGGTTGTCGAGGCAGAATCCAGATGGGTTCCGTATTCCAAATGATGAGAGGTCTAATTGAGACTTCTTACCAGGGAGAACCCCTTACTGTTGTCGGGCGAATTTAGACCCCTCAACAAAATTGATGCTAGGAGGGCCAGACGACAAGCCTGATATGCAGTCACTAGTATCTAGTATCTCTCATGATATGTAGTCACTAGTATCTCTCATGATATGTAGTCACTAGTATCTCTCAAGTATGTCACAATCAATCAACCTGTCTCCTCAAGGTGATTACTAAGGTCTAACATGGACCAAATTAACAAAATATAATCAAATTCACTCTAAAAATCCATATTCTCTAGCTACGATGGAAAGTAAATGGAAATTGTGCATAATTGAATATATCAACAATTCAAGAACCATTATTTACATATATACATACATAATTTACATACATACATACATGATTTACATACATACATACATACACACATAATATCATACATACATACATAATTTCACCATTAGTTACATACATACATACACAATTTACAAAAAGAACCATTATTTACATACACACATACTTACATAATTTCACCATTAAATTAATTGCCTAAGGCCTTGGTCTTAAGCTAGCTCTGCTTACTTAGGTGGGTGCCTCGACTCTATATTGGGAGTGTCTAGCCACAAAATCAACAACTTACAAACTATCGAAGCTAAGTTGCCATATAAATTACCATGAATAGTTGTGGTTCCTTTTCAACTTTTGTTCCATTCAAGCATTGTTGATTGGTCAACCCTAGCTACTTGAATCGAGAATTAGAGCAAGCAGGGGCTATGGTTGGTGACTAAGTTACCCCATAACCTGCAAAGCTGCAAAGGAAAAACCATGTATATTCAAATTATCGTGTCCAATGTTTTCTTTCTTACATTCAAAATGATATAAAAAACAATAGTTCACTTTGAATATTAGATAAACAAGGGAATTGTAGTAAGCATTTATATAAATTTATCTTCAAGCATGCAATGGCATTTCAATACAATCAAGTTATAATGCTATTTAGATTGAACTATTGTATTAAAAAAGGAGAGAAAAAAAAAATTCTTACTAGATTTATACACAACTTTACAATAACTCATAAGATTATCCATTGCTCATTAATGCAGATTATCAATAACCTTATGAAGGCGATAGCATCCAAGTATCTACAAGGTGTCAGCATTTGACATCCACATATATAAATTAGGGGATAATGAAGATATTGGCATTCAACATCCACAACATCCACACATATAGAAGTCCAAGGACAATAAAGAAGTAGTAATGAACAAATTTCATCAAAAACTTAAACGATTAAAGCTAAAAAAAAAAATGTTAAAAAAACTAAGGCTAAAATGTTATGTAACAATAGTTAACCTTAGAAATATTTGTTTTACTACACTATATAACATTATAGAATAATCATAAGTTCAAATTTTTTAATTTCATAGAAACCAAGATTATACCTCGATATAAAACTAAATAAAAAGATGCTATGTAACATTAATTAACCTTTAGACATATTTGTTTTACTACACTATATACACTATACAACATTATAGAATAATCATAAGTTTATTTCATGAAAACCAAGTTTATGCCTCGATATAAAGCTAAATAAAAAGAAGTGGTTAATTAATATAGCAAAAAAGAATTTGTAACATTCATAGAATAATCATAAGTTGAAATAGATTATGCCTCGATATAAAACTAAATAAAAAGAAGTTGTTGATTAATATAACCAAATAAATTTTGTAACCTAGAGAATGTTGATTAATTCGACAAAAGTATATTGTATAAAACTTACGATAAAAAATAGAGAAGAAGATAGTTCGTAAAATCGCGCACATCCCTGACCTAGCCCTGGTTACGTTAGGGTTCTTTAGTGTGCCGCCATGGCAGCCCAAGGAGGGGAGCCGCCCCCCCCTCCTTCCCCCTCGGCCTCCTTTCGACGCCTGGTAGAAGCCTGCAGCAAGAAGTCGACCGTCTCAGAAGCTCCGAGCTTTGTCAAGAAATTGGATGATATACCAGAGATCGACCTGCCACCTGAACATCCAATGAAAGTCTCCCTATCCCTCTCTGAACGGGGACTTATCGACCAGTTTATGGGACTCTGGCCCTCAACCAGATCCACAGACAACTGGATACAACGAAACTGGAGGCCTCTGATAACAAATAGTGTGACATGCTACGCGGTCGGGCGAGGATACTTTATTTTCGAATTTATCTCCCAGGAGGACAGATATTTGATTTTTAGGAATGGCCCTTACTTCATGGGCACTCAAGGGCTCTACCTAAACAGATGGACCCCGACTTTTGACCCTGCTTCAGAGGTCCCCAAGGATGTCCCGGTCTGGGTAAGACTCCCCAACCTGCCGATTCACTGCTGGAACCCCTCCTCGCTTCAGGAAATAGGTAATGGTCTTGGTCGCTACATTGACCGAGCAGAACCAAGAGACCAATACTCCTGTGCGCGGATCTGTGTGGAGGTTGACCTGGAGGTAGGTCTACCCGAGGCAATAAAACTGAAGGTTGGCAACTGGCAACCCTTCCAAAAGATGGATTACGAACAACTCCCGTTCAAATGCAAAGGCTGCCACAAATATGGCCACTTCCAAAGGAACTGCCCAAAAATCCCCCCCTCCACATAAAAAGAAGGGGACGAAGGCTGGCAGCAGGCCCAGAAAGGGAGATCAAAAGCAAGAGGCCAAAGAAATGAGCAGACAGAACCACAAAAAGCCAAATCCTCAGGAACCAAAGAAACGGAGAACAACTTCAGTATCCTAGCCAAAGAAGCGGAGGAAAGAGAACAAGCTCCAAGTAAAGAAGTTCAAGAGGGAGAAAAGGAAGATCAGAATCCCAAAGACAAGGGGAACAAGCCAACAGAAGAAGAAGGGACGCAAAATAACTCCCCCCAGAAGCAGGAAGGCAGTCAGAACATAGAGGAAGGGGAGAT
>SNQJ01S0232427.1:0-14118 GCA_010110895.2 Picea sitchensis
AGGAAATAGCTGAGCTTATATATGCTCAAAGCAAGACAGAAATAGAAAGTACAACTGTCCAGTACAGCTGGCAGTGTACGGTTATACTGTTGAGGGTACAATATATTTAACATTTTTTACGTAGTCAATAAACAAGACAACGGTCCCCTCCCTCTCTATGGTTGGTTATAAATGTACCTGCGATCAAGACTGCGACCTATAACAACCCTGACATTTAATGCTTTGTACCAGCGTGGGGTCTATACTGTCTAATATAAAATAACTTTAGATATGAAAGTGTAAATGCTAAGATATATAACATTAAATATTCTTTAGTTTCACTACTTTATTTTAATGAGGGGAATTCAAAATAACTTTAGATATGAAAGTGTAAATGCTAAGATATATAACATTAAATATTCTTTAGTTTCACTACTTTATTTTAATGAGGGGAATTCGTTTTTCCACTATTAGCTCATGTTTAAATTTAGTTGGCTGCTACTATAAACCTTAACTTATTACTAACAATCCACAAGCCAACGCCTAGCAAGCCAATGCCTAGCAGGAAACTTATAACTTAGTAAAGACGAAAACTTCCGGAGACATATCTATGAAAGAGTTCCACTCGAAAGGACACCGATCTCACATCAAATAACGAATAGACAAAGCCTGTAGATGTTCAGCAGAGGCTATCCACCATGCAACATCCCAATGATTGGGAGGCTACTACGTGGTTATTGATTACGGTGGATATCCCATGCCATCCCATGCATGGTGGATGTGATGTGTGTTGGTCGTCCATAGTCTCCATTTTCTATTCACATTACATTGTCCACTCACCGTGAAGCAATTGATTGTCAGTACCTATCTCCTCATCCCTTTGTTGTCGACATTCAATTGTCGTGTATGGTTATTCACGCCATGAGATCCGCCAAATCCACAAGATCCGCTTGCTCCCATGAGATCCACCAAACCGCCAAATCCATCGGATCTTCTCTTGTTGGCATCCTGGATCCACCCTGCAGTGAATTGCATACTACGAACTAAATGCCTAACCTACCAATGCAGCATAGCTTGCAATTGTATTCAACAAGTTGTTTTTGTTGATGATTGCAGCTTCGTGAGATATGCTTCGGGTCTTCTCCCCAGAGCAGTGGGTTGGGTCGACCTGTGCGTTCTCCCTATCTTCTCCCTGATGGACTGAGTTGGGTTGACCTGAGACAAGTCTTCTCTTTAGTTGTGCTAGGTTGGGTTGACATAAGACGGGTCTTCTCCCTAGGTGGATGGGCTGGGTTGATCTGTGGAGACACCCCTGATCTTCTCCCCATATCGAGATGGGTTGACTTGGAGAACGCTCCTCTGAGACCGAGTTGAGCATGACACTTGTTAGAGGAGTGGCAAGTTGTCCTAGGGTGGCACCCAACATCCCATGGGAGCATACCATGTGGACATGTCACTTGGGAGTTGACCAAGTGGACACATCATGAGGGAGCACCCCTTGACGATGATGATGACTTGTTCTAGTGGGTCGCAGCCCCTAGAAGAGATGAGGACGTCCAGAATAGGTGCAACCATGTGTGACATATTGATGTATCTTTACACTATGATGCCCAAAGACAAGAAGAATCCCAACGTCTTGTGTAGAAGACCTAATGAGAAGACCAACGTCTTTTGTAGAAGACCTAATGAGATAAATTCGACCTCGATGAAGAGACACCTTTTGGACATGATAAGTTCAGATTGGACTTGTACAAATAGAGAGACCTATCTCTCATTTTGTCATAAAACTTGGATCACTTTCTCTCTCTTGAGTAGCACACACTTCGATCATTCTTGTCTCTTGTGTAGCACTAGCCTATTGATATTATAGCACACTTCTTCTTGGTGATGAGATTTTCTCTTGGACAATTTATTATCTAGTTAAAGGTTGCAGCCCGAGGTTTTCTCCCTTGTGAAGAAGGGTTTCTCAGGATATCTCTTGTGTATCTTGTACATGGTTATCTTCTTGTGATCTTGGATATTAGTATGATGCAATTTATGGTTAGTGTTTATGCTTAATGATGTATATTCTATTGTAAAAATGAATAGAATGTTAACAAGTTGAACAAGCATAAAAATTCAACATGGGATCAGAGTAGTGTTCCGAAATAAGTCATTGCACAAGCTTCTCTAGCATCGTTTCATGCTAGACGTCATATTCTTGCTACAACTGCAACTTCACTTATANNNNGCTAATTTTAGCACCTTCCCTTGATCGTTGGGCCTAAAGTCTTCACAGATAGGTGTGCCCTAGTCCAGTGCATCATCTGCAACTCTCAGATTGCAAAATGGAAGAGTTTGGATTTTTTTGGAAAATTTCGGCCCCAGGGTTTATAGGGTTTCTGTAATCATTGTGGGCAAAGTTCCTATGGAAGATAGGCTTGACGGAGCCTCTAACTTCAACTCCTGGAAATCAATATTACTCATCACTCCAGAGGAGAGTGACCTAATGAAGTTTGTGGAGGAATTTGTACCAGAACCAACAAATGAGTCAGAGAAAACTTAGTGGAAGAAAAATGACGCCAAGGGTAGAAAGATAATTATTTACTCTGTGAAAGATCATATTATTCCACACATATCCTCAATGAAGACAACCAAAGAAATGTTTGATGTGTTGAATAAGTTGTTTGAAAGTAAGAACACCAACAAATCCATTGCCTTGAAGGACTAGCTTCAAAATATTAAAATGACCAAGGCAGATACAGTTGCCACCTCCTTCATGAAAATTGTTGAGATCAAAGATCAGTTAGGCGCCATTGGAGAAATCATCTGAGATAGAGAGGTGGTAATGCTAACGCTCAATGGCTCTTCCAAGTCATTGGGATCCATTCATCCAGAGCATCAGTCGACAATCCAAATTGCCTAAGTTTGATCACTTATGGGAAGACTACACTCAGGAGGAGACAAGAATTGTAGTGAGAGGTGCACATAGATCCCATCATGATGAAATTCATGCACTTGCCTCTCATGCAAGGAAATGAAGAATAAGAGGAAAAGGTAAGGAAATATTTAAAAGAAAATGAAAGCCACATCAGGCTCATGAACACAAGGAAAAATACATGTCAAAAGTTCAGTGTTATAGATGTGATAAATACGGACACTATGCTAGAGACTGTCCTATACGAAAGAAATGAAGGAGGCATGAAACCACTGCTAACGTTGATGAAGATCAACCTCACACCAGATGTGATCCAGTTGAAGATTTCTTCTTCATCTCATCCCTCTCAAGTATGATTCCTACTAGCAATAATATCTGGTTGATTGACAGTGGTGCTTCCAAACATATGACTGGATCTAAAGAACATATCATTGAACTAGTAGAGAAGGATTATTGGTTACATGTTGTACTTGGTGACGATGCTAGATATATTGTGAAGGGAACTAGAACCACTTCCCTTCAACTAGACTCAGGTATTCCACATCATTTGAGTGATGTATTGTTTGTATCGGGGATGAGAAGGAATCTTGTCTCTATTTCATCCTTAGAGGAAAAAGGCTACAAGGTTGCCTTATCCAATGGAAATTTTTTTTCATGGCACAATAACTCTAGTATGGATTCATCCAATGTAATTGTTGTTCCAGAAGACGGCTTGTAGAGATTGACTGTTCATCCAGTTCAGGGCCTTGTACATGATTCTATCAGTCTAAGTGATATTTGGCATAGAATACTTGCTCACTTATATTACAGATCTCTTCCTACTCTGGGGAAGATGGTGAATGGACTTCCACCACTTCATGTTGAGCATGATGGAATTTGCAGAGGCTGTGCTCTTGGAAAGAATGCCAAGGGGACGTTTTCGAGTCGTGACAATAGATCCAAAGGAATCTTGGATCTAATACATTCATATTTGTGTGGACCTGTGACGGTTTCTTCTTTGAGTGGATACTTATACTATGTGATTTTCATTGATGATTACTCAAGGAAGACATGGATTTAATTCTTGAAATCTAAGGAGTCAGAAGAAGTATTTGACATATTCCAAGAATTTAAAGCTCACATTGAGAACTTGACAGGAAGGAAGATTAAGACCTTGAGATCAGATAATGGAGGAGAATATACCTCCAGATGTTTCATTGATTTCTGCATTGAGGAAGGGATCAAGAGGGAGTACAGTGTTCCTTACAATCCTCAACAGAATGGAGTTGCATAAAGGAAAAACAGATTTATTGTGGAAGCAACTAAGGAAATGATCCATGATCAGATTTTACTAATGTTTCTTTGGGCATAAGCATCCATGACTACAGTATATGTCCAAAACAAAAGTCCTCAAAAGATTTTGAAGAACATAACTCCCGAAGAGGCCTTCACCAGAGTTAAACCTGAAGTAGGACACCTTAGGATATTTGGGTGTCCAGTATAAATTCACGTACCCAAGGAGAAAAGATCAAAACTAGAATCCTCATGTAGGAAAGGAACATTTGTTAGGTACAGTGAATCATCGAAGGCATATTGGATCTACATCTCAGGTCAAAGACAGATCGAAGTGAGTTGAGATGTTTCCTTTGAGGAGGAATTTGCCTTCAGAAAATTGAGAAGGTATCACATAAAGACTGACAGTGAGAGAGAGGAAGAGATGGTGTCTTCCCCACCTCACACCCTAGCAATACAGAGAGAGCCAAACGACCCAGTAGAGACTATTGAGCCTGTTGATCCTATTGAGTCAGTACATCCTATTGATGTTCCTAGAGAAATTATAGTGGGTCGGAAAAGACATGCCTGGGCTCATCAGACTTTGCACGAGGCAAAGGGACATGCAACTCCTCGTGGTACTTTCAAAGAAAGTAAGAGACCCCATAGTTTCTTGAGTTATATAGCAGCCATGATCCACATCATTGATTTTCAGCCTTCCAATTATGAGGAGGCATTTAGAAAGCCAATATGGAGGGATTCCGTAATGGAGGAGTATCAGTCCATCATGAAGAATGATGTGTGGGACATTGTTCCAAGACCCAAAGGGAAGTCTGTTGTGACTTCCAAGTGGATTTATAAGATAAAACATGCAGCTAACGGGAGAATTGAGAAACACAGAGCAATATTTGTGGCCAGAGGATTCTCTCAGGTGGAGGGAATAGACTATGATGAGACTTTTGCTCTTGTTGCTCGATATACCTCCATTCGGATGATTATTGCACTTGCTTCAGCCTTGGGTTGGAGACTACATCAAATGGACGTGAAGATAACCTTTCTCAATGGCGAGATTGAGGAAGAAGTGTATATCGAGCATCCATATGGCTTTGTGATTCATGGGAAGGAGTCCCATGTGTGCAAGTTGAAAAAAGCTCTATATGGACTCAAGCAGGCCCCTCGTGCTTGGTATGCGAGGATTGATGGATAACTAATGAGTCTAGGTTTCAAAAAAAGTGTTGTTGATTCCAACCTATACTATAAAGTTGATAATGATGAATCCTTGATTCCTATCTTGTACATTGATGATTTATTCCTCACCAGAGCATAGCATCTCATTACTTGGTGCAAGCATGAGTTGGATTCTGAATTTGAGATGAAGGATCTCGGAATGATGCATTACTTCCTGGGACTTGAGGTATGGAAGAGAACTAATGAGATATTTCTGACTCAAGGGAAGTACACAGTTGGGATCTTGAGGAGATTTGGTATGACAGACTGTAAGTCCATGACCACACCGATGGTGATGAATTTGAAGAAGTTGAGTGAGTCTTCTTTCAATTCAGACTTGATTGATCTGACTATGTATAGAAAGATGATTGGATCATTGATGTATCTGGTTAATACCAAACTTGATATTTTCTATGCAGTGAATACAATTAGCCAATTCATGAGTCATCTGAGACATAGACATTGGGTGACTGTGAAGCATGTGTTGAGATACTTACGAGGCATAGTTGGATATGGCCTAAGATATGCTTCTAGTATTGACATGAGATTGTAGGTATATGCCGATTCAGATTGGGTAGGAAGCACAATTGACATAAAGAGAACCTTCAGATGTTTCTTTAGCCTAGGATCTGCCATGGTTTCCTAGTGTAGAAGGAAGCAAACTTTTGTGGCCCTAAGTACCGCAGAAGCTGAGTACATTGAAGTATGTACGATAGTACGCGAAGCAGTGTGGCTTCGCAATCTCCTTGCAGGATTGTTTGGTCATATGTTGGATCCCACCGTGATACATTGTGACAAATAGAGTTGTGTGAAGCTCTAAGAGAATCTAGTATCTCATGACAATACCATACATGTTGAGAACGAGTATCACTATATTCATGATATGGTGCAGAGGAAGTTAGTTCGATTGGAATACATTCCTACCGATGAGCAGATCGTAGATGTTCTCACCAAGCCCCTTGTCAAGTCGAAGTTCGTGTACTTTCGTGATAAACT
The DNA here is from genome assembly GCA_010110895.2 of Picea sitchensis. Lineage (NCBI taxonomy): Eukaryota > Viridiplantae > Streptophyta > Pinopsida > Pinales > Pinaceae > Picea > Picea sitchensis. The sequence goes on from SNQJ01S0232427.1 coordinate 6,371, forward strand.
TGGCGTGACAAAGAATGTCCCTCTTGCTGAGAGGGAGTGTTGATGATTGCAACTTTGTGAGACATTCTTTGGGTCTTCTCCCGAGAGCAGTGCATTGGGTCGACTTGTGCCTTTTCCCTATCTTGTCCCCGATGGAATGAGCTTGGTTGACATGAGATGGGTCTTCTCCTCAATTGTGTTGGGCTGGGTTGACCTAACACGGGCCTTCTCCCCAAGTGGATGGGATGGGTTGATCTATGGGGGCGCCCTTGATATTCTCCCCATATCGAGTTGGGTTGACTTGGAGAATGCTCCTCTAAGACTGATTTGAGCATGAAACTTGTCATAGGAGTGGAAAATTGTCCTAGGGTGGCATCCAAAATCCCATGGGAGCAGACTATGTGGACATGTCACTTGGGAGTTGACCAAGTGGACACATCATGAGGGAGAAACCCTTTCACTATGATTCCCAGAGACAAGAAGAAGCTGAACGCCTCGAGTAGAAGACCTAATCAGAATCCCAGCGTCTTGTGTAGAAGACCTAATCAACTAAAGTCGACATGGATGAAGAGACACCTTTTGGACATGATAAGTTCACATTGGACTTGTATAAATAGAGAGAACTATCTCTCATGTTTTCATAACACTTGGATCACTTTCTCTCTCTTGAGTAGCACACACTTGGACTATTCTTCTCTCTTCTGTAGAGCTAGCCTCTTGAGATTTTAGCGCACTTCTTATTGGTGATGAGATTTTCTCTTTGACAATTTATTATCTAGTGAAAGGTTGCGGTTGGGGTTTTTCTCTCTTGTGAAAGAAGGGTTTCCCAGGATATCTCTTGTGTATCTTGTGTATGGTTATCTTCTTGTGATCTTGGATATTTGTATGATGCAATTTATGGTTAGGGTTTATTCTTAATGATGTTTATGCTATTCTAAAAATGAATAGAATGTTAACAAGTTGAACAAGCATAAAAATTCAACAGTTTTTTGTATCCGGTGCATAGCTAGATCGAAGAGAATTTCTGGGCATTTCAATTTTTGCATACTTTCTTGAGGTTGTCTAGAATTTAGAACATGCAATTATCTCTCCTGGGTAAGTCTCATTCTCTTTCACAACAGTATGTGAAGAATTCAATTATCTCTCCTGGGTAATTACGTCTCATTCTCTTTCACAACAACATCCGATTTCAGATATGGAAAATGCTTGTTGCTCACACGAAGCTTTGTTCCCACATGACAGTAATCCCACAACATCCTATCCAAAACGTCTATGATATTCGACACCATGATGGTTTTTTGAACGTTCTTGTTGTTGCATGGAGTTCTCGTTGAGCACCAACCTAAGAACCTTGGTTATCACATCATGGGTTTTCACGATTCTCAGAACTTTGTGTCTTGCCTCCTCCATTATATGCCCCAAGGAACGGTTTCCCACTCATGGCCCACTGAAAGAAAATACAGTCACTGGAACTTTAGCTTTACCTCCAACATTCTCGTTGGAATTAAGCACTTGACCAATCTGATATGTCGTTAGTACAACAAAGGCTGCACCCAATGTAATATCCCCAAGGACGAGCCCCAGTTGTATTTACGAATTGTAAACATGTTTTGTAGGTTGGTGAGATGATTGTTGATAAGTTGGTGGGATTATGTGTTTACTAGGCTGAAGAGCCTAAGTGTTAAAGGCCAGGAGCCTGATTTTGTATATATAATTATGCAGATCATTAATAAAATATAAAAATCGTTGCATGCCGACCGACCACGAAGAAAGAGTGATGGGGGACTAAGCTTCCACAAGGTTGGGTAAGGGAGGAGGCTAAGTGTGTGGGCCCAGGGGCTAAGCTACTGGGCCTACCTCTAAAGGGGATAATAATTTATTATTATTTCCTAAAGGCTAAGGTGGACAATTGACCAAGTGTTGTCCTAAGTTCCTTAAAAAGGAACATATTCTAAATGGAGTGCATGCAGCTCCATGAAGACAGGTGTCGACCTAGGCGCATGCAGTTAAAACCCAAAGAGTCAAATCACGATGGGGGTGATTCCCATTCATTCAACCTCCATTGGAGTTCGCTGGTGGTCCTCCATATGAAATTGTTTTGCCTCTGTGTCTAACCTCTACATACCCTCATGCATCTCTGAAACCAGAAATGGTTAAGCCATCCTGTGTTCACTTTTTGAGAAGCCTAACACATCCTGTAACTGCTTGAGCCTTGCTATGTCTTGGTGTTTGACTGTTATCATTTGGGTGTTCATAACCGTTTTCCCTGTTGTTGTTGCTGTCACCCGCACCTTGTTGGAATTGAGTCGTAAGTGGTTGAAGAGGCAGGTTTTCAGGCCTGTGAGAAGTTCTCTCCATGTGAGAGAGTTTGTTGGGAAGTGGTTTTCTCCTAGAGAGAGTCCAGCACCAGCTACAGAGGTCTGAGAATTCCTGATCCGGCCTGTTGCTGAGACCTTGAGAGAGGCAGTGGAGTAGTCGATGGACTGTGGAATAGTGAAGGTGCATATTCCCGGGGTGGAACAAGCATGTGGGGAATGAGAGTCCATGAGTAGTGGGCGTAAGAAGGCTCCTGGAGAGAGTCCTTCTAGTTGCACTGTGCAGTTTCCTGTGAGCTCAGCATGGTCTAGGATTCCCTTGCATTGGGTGGAGAACAGTCCCAGCTCGGGGGTGACCCACTGTTGAGCGTGATGAGTAGCGTGGTCTTTGGCTGGGAGGTTTGTGGAAGGTATGTACGTAGTTGGTGGATTTACTCCAGCTAAAAGATAAGTATCATTTATGTGCCTAATTATGTATGTTATGCACGTTTGTGCTACTGGTAAATGTATCATGTGTTCCGTTTCATGTGGATTTACTGTTAATCTTGTTTGAATATGAATGATAACAATAACTCTGTATTATGTGTTTTATTTTGATTAAAATGCATGTTATATATGTGTGTGTGTGTGTGTGTGTGTGTGTGTGAATATTTCGCGTAATAGCATTACTCGACCTATGGATGGTCGGGGACATTACAATTTGGTATAAGAGATAAGTAATGTGTTAGAGTAGTGGCATTGCTCGGTCTGTTAGTGGCTGGGGACATTACAATATGGTATCAGAGCCAAGGTTTCAACACTGAGCCTGGATGGGCCATGCTTGTGGAAGTTGAAGCAAAATATTAGGAAATAATTGTTGTCGAAGTAGGCAAAACTCGAGTTCAGAGCCAAGGTTTCAACAATAAACCTAGATGGGCTAGACAAGTGGTCTTTGGACCTAAGGTTCCGAGTAGAAATTGTGTCTGGAGGAGCCAATTTTAAACCTCAAAACGTTCGTGAGTGCTAAGAGGTTACTTTTGTCGTGTTGCAAAGCTCATGAGGGGTAGCGGTATTATAAAACCGCGACAGACGTGGTATTTGGCCACAGGGAGAGAGATCACAACACTGGTGGTGTTGGGACCGTAGGATCTGTTCGGAAGGAAGGGAAATCCTTTACGACTGTCAGATCTGGAGAAGGTGCAGGAGGGTTATCCTGGAAGCCCTTCGGACTTCGCGACGTTGGTGAAACGGGATGCAAAGATAAGAGGAAGGCTGAAACCCGAAACTCCGAAGTCCTAGGGAAGATCTACACTGTAGATTGGAGGAAAAGATCTTGACTGTTGGATCAAGCAGAAGAGCAGATTGTAATTCTGGAAGTTTGACGATCGGAAGAAGTGGGATGTGTAGATTTACAAACCTTCGAAGCTCAAAGTTCTGAAGCGAAAAGTAGACGTGGTGGGGTCGGATGATGTCACCAAGGGTGACGGGGACCTTTCCTAGGCATGCCACCTACCACCGCTTTAGATGGTGACATTTGTATTATGTGGACTGAGAGGGTAAATAAGTCTGGAAGTTCGGAAGTCAAAGATTGGAAGGAAGAAAGCAAGAAAATTCTCGAAATATGAAGTTATGAACCTCCGATGCTGAGAAGTCTCGAACTTCCGAAATCCCAAAGCTCTGAAGTCCCGAATCTCCAAAGTCCCGAAACCCAGATGACGGAAGTCCACAATGGGTATCAGCGATTGGATGCTGGGTAGAAGTAGACCGTTGATCCAGCCTATTTCGTGAGTTTGTTAGTTCAGAACTCGGAAAATGGTTGTGATGTGCTTTGAATACTTCCGAAGCCATAGGCCCGAAGTTCCGAGTAAGCGCCTATCGATCTAGCACTTGGTCACAACCCTTGATCACATGGGTTGGGATCTAATAAAAAAGGGGCTAGTGCCCAACAATTATAGCAGAGAAGAACTCAAAAAGAAGAAATCTGCGGGGATTCTTGATTGAACGAGAATCACTGAGAATGAAAACTGAACGTTTTCTTGAATCAGAGTGGTTTATGAATGCCCTGAAATGTTTTAAGGGATGATGTACTGACAAATTTCGGTTGACTGCACATTGTGTTTGGAGAGTCAACGATTGGCAGAACCGAATTGAATTGTCGTAGAGTGTAGAAAAATGGAGGAGGCACAGAATGCTTCTAGCTCAGAGAATGAAGTAAGAGGAATGGATGTCCATTTGAGAGTTGAAGGATCGAAGTCCAATGGACAAGGATAAGAGATAGACAAGGAAGGAAACATGTTGAAAATCATTGAAAGATTGTAGAAGGATGTTCAAACTCACCGAGATGATCACAGAAAGCTCATGAAAGCCAGGAATCAACAAGGAGAATTCAACTTAAAGTTGATGCAAAGCCTAGAAATGATAGAAAAAAAGTTGGATAAAGAGACTGAATCAAGCAAAACAGGTGGTCACGGGACCCTTGAGAGGAAAAAAAGATCAAGAAGCGTTACCAGGCATTGCCGTCACTCCTTAAAGCAGTCCAATAAGGAGGCACACAATAGTTCAAGCCCGTATCCTACCAGAAGGCATAGGAAAAATGAACAAGATTAAACCTCCTACGTTTGATGGAGAGCACAAGAAGGAGGAAGATGCTGAGACATGGCTGCTTGCCATGAGGAAATACTTCCAACTGCAAAACTATTCTTCTCATGCAGAAGGAATAATTGTGATGTATCAACTGAAAGGAAAAGCATCCATGTGGTGGGATCAACTTGTGCGAGTGCAACACATTAAAGAGAAGAATGTTACTTGGAAAGAATTCAAGAAGTATTTCGAAAATAAATACTTGACTAAAATATACTTTGACAGAAAGATGAAAGAATTATTTGAACTCAAGCTGGGTAGCATGTCTATTGATGAATATGAGCGAAGGTTTTTAAAATTGCTAAAGTATGTTCCGTTCATCAAAGATGAGACTGTCAAAATTCAAAGGTATTTGAGTGGTCTACCACCTTCCATCGGTGACAAGATCTAGTATGATGATCCTAAAACTATGGAAGAAACTATAAGAAGAGAAAAATGCTTATATGAGAAACAAAGAGAAAAGCCCACTTTTCGGAAGACTTGGGATGACCAGAAGAAGTTCAAGAAAGAGCAGAGGCAGAAGGGAAACAAACCCCCCTTTTTCAGAAACAATCCTCAAAGACAACCATCTTTTAGAGAGAAGAGAATGACTGAATTAGGGGGACAAAGACCAAGGCAGACACCCATTCAGTGTTGGGGCTGTCATGGAAACCACAAGTACATAGATTGTCCCCCAAAAAATGGAAAAGTGAGAGTTGTCCATAATGTTCAACAAGATGAAACAGTGGAGGACATGGGAAGTAGAATACCAAGGATCTACGCAGCCTTGGACAACAAGCAAGCTGAATTTCAATCACACATGATTGAAGTGGAAGGTATGATAAAAAACCATGCCTTTACTATTTTAATTGATTCAGGGACTAGCCATAATCATATAGATCATAGAGTGGTGGAAAGTTTGCAATTGTTGAGAAGAAAACATGGAAAATCTTGGTTAGTTCAGCTGGCTATAGGAACCAAGAGAAAGGTTACAGAATTGGTTAAGTATTGTCCAGTGGACATGAATGGACTGAGCACAAGGGCTGAATTGAACGTCCTACCTTTTAGGCTCCTATGACTGTCTAATTGGGACGGATTGGTTGGACTAGCACCATGCCATCCCAGACTGTCGTAACAAGGCATTCACTTTCCTGGATGAGGAGGGGAATCGGAGAACAGTTCAAGGAATTCCCAGAGTAGTTGTTGTCAGGGAAATCTCAACAATGCAGCTGAATAAGTGCTACAGGAAAGACTTTCAATTATTTGCAGCCCACATGGAGGAAGCACCTAAGGATAAAGTATCAAAGATCGAAGACCATGCGGTACTTAAGGATTTTGAATATGTATTCCGGGAAGTACTAGGACTACCCCCGAAAAGAGATATTGACTTCTCTATAAACCTGATTCCTGGAGTAGCTTCCGTGTCAAAAATGCCTTACAGGATGAGAACACCAGAGCTGAAATAACTACAACTGCAGCTTGAAGAGATTCAGAAGAAGGGGTATATACACCCAAGTGTGTCACCTTGGGGTTCCTCGGTCCTGTTCGTGAAGAAGAAGGATGGGACATTGAGATTGTGCATCAATTTCAGACAATTGAACAAAGTGACTATTAAGAACAAGTATCCTCTGCCAAGGATCGATGATCTCTTTGATCAGTTGAAGGATGCTAAGATATTTTTTAAAATAGATCTCAGGTCAGGATATAACCAGGTAAGAATAAAGGATGAAGACATCAACAACACCGCCTTCAGAACAAGGTACGATCATTATGAATTCACATTGGTGTCATTTGGGTTGTCAAATGCACCTGTTGTTTTTATGTGCCTAATGAATGGTGTATTCAGGGAATATCTGGACAAGTTTGTCATAATCTTTTTGGATGACATCCTAGTGTATTCCAATTCGGAGGAAGATCATGAACAACATCTGAGGATGGTGTTGCAAGTGCTAAGAGAGCACTAGTTGTATGCCAAATTGAGCAAGTGCTCATTTTATCAAAAGCATATCCATTACTTGGGGAATATCATTTCAAAGGATGGGATAGCCGTGAATCCTGAGAAGATAGAAGCCATAAGAGAATGGTCAGTGCCGAATAATGTAACATAATTCAGATCCTTTATGGGTCTAGCTGGCTATTACAGAAGGTTCATTACAAGATTCTCAAGGATAGCTCACCCCATCACTTCCTTGCAAAGGAAGGAGAAGAAATTTCAATGGACAAAAGATTGTGAGAGAAGCTTCCAACAATTGAAGTAGCTTTTAACCAGTGCTCCAATTCTGAGGATTGAAGATCCAAATGAGGATTTCATAGTGTGTACCAATGCATGGAAAGAAGGACTGGGAGGAGTCCTCAGCCGGATTTGTAATATGTTATGAGTCCAGGAAGTTGAAAGAGAATGAAAAGAACTATGCCACTCATGATTTGGAGTCGGCAGCCATCGTTTGCGCTCTGAAGAAATGAAGGCATTACCTCATGGGAAGGAGGTTTGAACTGAGGATAGACCATAACGGTCTGAAGTATTTGTTTGATCAACCAACTTTAAATGCTAGGTAGAGTAGATGGTTGAAATTCTTTTGTGAGTACGACTTTGATATCAAGCATATCAAAGGAAAAGAGAACAAGGTGGTTGATGCACTCAACAGGAGAGTGCATGAACTACATGCTACAACTATTATCATGTACCAAATGGATATTAAAGGAAGAATTTTGGAAGCTGCAAATGCAGATCTGCAACACATGGAATTAGTAGTAAGCGGCAAGGTAAGATGCTATAGAGAGTGGAAGATTATAAGTTGAAAATTGATGGAACACTCTTGTACAAAAACAGAGTTTATGTACGGGTGAAATCACGAA
>SNQJ01S0232428.1:0-14118 GCA_010110895.2 Picea sitchensis
TGAAGTAAAGAAATGCATATAGATTCTTAAGCAAAACATAATTTAATCAATGTATCATACATAGATTACATAGAGATTTTATGCTGAAAACCCTCAACTGGGAAACCTTTCTTATATTTATTATTGAATTTCACCATTCACCATACAATATATACAATGATTTTAGGTATTTCGTAGATACCAAAACCCTAATCCCTTAATCCAGGATTAATTTAGTAAACTGCTAAAAATAGAAAAAACCACAGATGCAGTTGTCGAACCTGATGCGCCCACACACACACATGCAAAGAATATAACACATACCCAATAGGAGGAAATGTTTGGCTGCGTGAATGCTCAGTCTGAGTGTGTGCATGAGTGGGGAGCATGGAAAGAATGTCTAGAGAACCCACACAATGATGGATTTTCCCCCATAAAATTGCATGCACCCAAGTTGACACATGGATCTCTTGGGATATCGTTCCTCTCCACTTGGAGTTCATTCCTCTCCCCAAAGGAACTTAGGATAACAAGGGGTTATTTACCCAAACCTTAGTCTTTTAGGAAAATATATTATAATATTCCCTTGGCAATAATCCCTCTAGCTTAGCCCTTTTTCCCAGCCTCTCAACCCCATCCCTTTCCCTACCTAATGGAGCTTAGTCCCCCATAACGCTTTCTTCATGGTTGTTCTACACGCAATGATGTAATTATATTAACGGTGTGATTATTTACATATACAAAATCAGGGTCCTTGGCCTTCAACATCTAGGCTCTTCGGCCTAATAAACACATAAGCCTACCATCTTATAAACACTTGGATCGTCATCATATAAACATTATTAAACATCATTTCAATTCAACAAGGGCTTGGACTTGGGGTATTGCAATCCCCTCCCCTTATTTATGCATTTTCCTTAGTGCATCTTACTTACATAATATCAAAAAGATTTCCAAAATATTCAAAAAGATGCGGGTATTCTACCTGCATATCATATTCATTCTCCCAATTTGCTTCCTTGGGACCGTACCAAATCCATTAGACCTTTACAATCCCTATGGCTTGATTCCAAATATTTTTGATTTTCTGGTCCATAATGCTTATCGGATGCACTTGAAAGTGCTTCCTTGCTCCACCTGAATCACATTCCAATCAATAAAATGATTATCATCAGGTATATATTTCTTGAGAAATGATACATGGAATACATTATGAATAATCATAGATGCAATTAATGCAAGCATGTAAGCTACTGGTACAATCCTCTCTAAGATTTCAAACGACACACAATATCTGACTGCCAACTTGGAACACCTTCCCAACTTCGGGGAACTTATGTTGGCCTTCAACCTCAAGAAAACATGATCACCCACTTTAAATTCCCTATGAGTTCTCTCCTTGTCAGCATATATTTTTTGCCTGTCTTGGGAAGCCTTTAAATTTTGTTTTATCTTCAACATTTTCTCTTCCATTTCCATGAGAAACTCTTTCCCAATCACTGTTGTATCAGCTAGGTTGTCCCAACTTATTGGTGTGTTGCACTTTCTACAATAAAGTGCCTCAAATGGGCTCATCTTTAGTGATGCTTGTAACCCATTGTTGTAGGAAGATTCTAACAAGTGTAGATAATATTCCCATTTAGATGGTTTGTCCATCACATACATCCTTAGCATATCCTCTATCACTTGGTTCACTATTATTGTTTTCCCATCAGTCTCGGGATGATAAGTTGTGATGAAGTTCATATTTTTTCTGAACCCTTTGAATAATCCATTCCAGAACCTTGAGGTAAGCTTTGGGTCTCTGTCAGACACAATTGTCTTGGGTATGCCATGCAAGCATGCTACTTCCCTAATATAAATATAAACAACATTGGTTTCCTTGTGAGTAACCTTCATAGGAATGAAATGGGCAGATTTAGTAAGCTTGTCCACCACCACCATGATAGCATCATGTTGCTTGCTTGTCTTGGGAAATTTGGTGATGAAATCCATTGTCACCACTTCCCACTTCCACACAAGAATGGGAAATGGCTGCAGAAACCCAACTGGGTGTCTATGCTCAACCTTGACCTTTTGACACTACAATCATTTAGCAATGTACTAATGAATCTCCTTCTTCATTCTTGGCCAATAATATTGTCTCTTGACTGTTGCAACTATTTTATGATATCCTGTGTGTCGAACATAAGGTACATGGGCATCTCTTTCAAAATCATACTCCTCAATTCATGAGAATTGGGTACATAAATTATGTTTCTGTACAAGACAATTCCATCATTTCCCAATTCATAATCTTCAACTTTCTGCTGCATTTTACCTTGCTATAATTTTGTTACCAACACTATGTACTGCAAATCTACTTTTTCAGCCTCAGAAATTATGCCTTTAAGATTAGTTTGATACATTCTAATGGTTGTAGCATGTAGTTCATGCACTCTCCTATTGAGTGCATCAACCACTTTGTTCTCTTTTCCTTTGATGTTCTTAATATCAAAGTCATACTCAAGAGGAATTCCAACCAACTACTCTGCCTAGCATTTAAAGTTGTCTGATCAAACAAGTATTTCAGACCATTATGGTTTGTCCTCAACTAAAATATTTTTCCCATGAGGTAGTGTCTCCACTTATTCAAGGCGTGCACTATTGCTGCTATTATCAGAAAAATCGATAAGTACAGACACAAACTAATATCCCTAAATTCAATAGGAAGCTAGAACAAAAAAAGGCAGAATACAAACTTCATCTTACACTTCATTATCATATAAACTACTTCAGAGAGGGACAAATGGCATACCTTTTAAATGACATTTGATCCTCGCTAGTGTTGTCCATGTTTCTCCATCTTTGGATTTGTAGGATGGTGAACCTATTTAAGAAGCACAAACCAACAAATAGAGAGAACACTGATTTATATATTCTAATGAATTCTATGTATAATATCAAGGAGTTATACAATAAAAGTAAAGACACCTTTATAGGGAAGAAATGTATTGTTGCATTATATTAAATGAAAGTGGAGAATACAAGCCTTGCCTTGATGTTGCAAGGTCCCTTCCAATGGTTCTTTGCTTCAACACACACACCTTTGCTCCAATTCCTTTGATGAAAAAGATCCACAATCTGACTTATAGAGCTAAAGCAAAGCTATCTCAAGTATAATCTATAGAAAAATTCTTCATGCATAAGCAAACCTTAGCCTTTTCCATCAGAGATCCCTCTTTATATAGGGTTAAAGAGGGATGGATTATCCCACTAAATCAGAGAAGCGAGTAATATCCAAATTGATCAGAGGCCACCTCATGTTCTAGAAGATTCCCTTCTAGAACCTTCGTGAATTCCAATTTTCCTCTTGTTTAATCATCGTTGCACCCTATGCACAAGCAACCTGCGATGATGCCACTGTCCAATTTAGTGCAACATGCAACTATCAAGCATCATCTCACCCCAAGCATAGAGTAGGGTGCGACGATATCCTTTGACATAGTTTTTAAGGAAGAAAAAATAATCCACTTCTCTCATGGAGAAAGTCTCTTTTAGTGTTTTCAGGGAACATGGAAGTGAGTCATGCACATATCGTCAGTTGATCACTGTGGTGACAAAAATAATGTGGAATAGAATTCCCCTCAAAGTATGAATTTGGAACCTGTGACAGCTGAAATACTTTGTAGAATGTGTGTGTCGAAAACAAGGAGTGCATCGGTCAAGAACCTGCAAACAATCAAGCACATGCGTAATAATATACCATATTCTGAGGTAGGCATTCCCATACTCAGACTACAAGTGACTCTAATCATAAGTTTTAAGTGATTCATGGCCACTAAACATACACTGTGGATCCATGTTATCATGATTCAGCGTAGCCACAAGAAATACACTGTGGATCTATGCTCTTAAAGAATTCAAATTTGGACATATCGACGAGACATACATAGTAGATCTATGTGTCAGTACAAACTCATGAATACTCCATCTCAACCTAGACTGATATGGTGATATCCAAGGTCTTCATTTCCATCGTCCCAAAATATGAATCTAGCCATGTGATTACAGGTGTCGAAGTCGAACATGGTAGAAACCACTTGATTACCGGTCATTAATGAAAATCGTTAACAAGTGTGAGGGAAACCACCATTGATGTGAATAAATCCCAACGTACTCTAGTAAAATACAACGAATGTGAATGCATGAGTTGAAGTCGAACACTCGATGGAATCTTCCAATCAGGGGTCAATGATGTGAACCCACTGTTGAAAGCGAGGAAACCAACCATTGAGGCATGCAGGCTCCAAGGTACTAAATGATTTCTAGTCTTGTTCTCAAATAATGATTTGAAATCGATAGGAAAATAATCTTTATAGGAGGGACTTAATGTATCCCCCATAAATGACATGAAATATGTAACATATTTGAATCATATTAGAGTATGAAGTGATTCAGAATTGAATCGGGGAAGGCCGACATGGTAGAAAATTTAGAACTGCAGATGGCCAACTCGATAGAAGGCTTGTTTAGGTTGGACTTCTCTTGAACATATGAACGACACGACAATTGTATTGGCAGCATTGAATCAAGGAGGACCCAACATATGGACTTGTGGATGGTCAAACGAGAGAGAAATGGATTTCTTAACCTGGATATAATGATGAAGGGGGGTGTCATGTTCAAGAGCGACTTTACTGCCACTAACACAAATACAGATACATATTTCTTTCCCAATTCCCCCCCACCATTTTTGGCTAGTACCTCTTTATTTTTACACAAGATTGAGGAGTATAAGATATGCTTGTAATGTAAGCTCATCCTTTGGATGAGTCCCTCAGAGTATTTTTAATGAACCCTAGGAAGGAGTGGTTCGGTCCCATATGGGCCTTTCGATGCTTGTTTTACGAGTCCAAAGAAATAAAACTCAAGGGTTTTTCATGTTTAGAGAGTCTGAAAAACACTTAAAGAAAAATCCAAAATGTCTTTTTTCYTAAGTTAGTCTGACGGGACCAAAAAAGAGATAATCTACCACTCATTAGACTTTTTCTTCAAATAGTTTTATGAGAGTGAAAAGAACAAGGTTTCTCAGCTATCTTTTCGTGTTTAGGGATCTTGAAAAGAACTTAAAGGATACTCCGTAAGGTTTGTTTTTTGTATTACCAATGTGAGTTCAAAAAAACGATAAAAGGTTACTTGGTTTCATTCTCATGGTTTCACGAGCATCAGAAAGAATTAAGATTGTACTCGAAGTTTTTCCTAAAAAACCCTAAAAGTATATGTACATAAGAAAAACACAAAAAAAAGATAAAAAATGGAGTATCCATGTCAAACGTCCCATCCTTATATATTTCAATCTATAATAGAGATACTTTGCAAATTTCATTAGACTTAGGGCATAGGTAAAATATTCAAAAAATAATTTATTTGCAATAAAAATGGTAAAAAGTGAATAAAATAGGTCAAAATAGCCCATTTACCATTTCATTTTTCAATTTCACCCAAATAGTGCCCAGAACCCTCATTTTCTTCCGAATTTCAAGTGACGATTCTAGAGCGCCTGGTGAACCATTTATGAAACCACTTCCCTCAAAAAGGTAATCTATTGCCCCTTTCTCTTTTCATGGTTTAAATTTTCATTTTTAATGGTTTATTTTTTAGTTAAGGTCGATTTTTTGGGAATCATTTCACTTTGATATCGTCACAGGCTCACGCTATCATGAACTGCGATGATCCCAAATTCTCATAGGGGATACATTACCAGGGTGCGATGACATCACTCTGTGTAAAAGAAATCCCCTGCGATGACCGCAACTCAATATTTGAAAAATGAAAATGAGTTAGGAAAACTTCCAAGTTTTGTTTTTTGATGAATCTAATCATCCTTTGATATTGTTTGGAAGGTTTTCCTCAGTCAATATGCTTGAGTGGAGGGAACATGAGCACGAGGAAGAAGACTACTTTTCCGGGAATGACCTGGGAACTTTCATGGCACTCCAACAGTGTGGTTTACTCAAATATTTCAAGGTTCATGGCATGAGAGCCCAACTTAGGCTATTTGAGTACCTAGTCCAAATGTGGGATGTCAATGACCAATCCTTTCACGTGGGTGTGCATACATGTTGTTGGGAAATAATACCCTACGGACTAACAAGCTAGGGCTAAACTTGCATGCAGATCATGACCCTAAAGAAATTACTTTTCACCTATCACCCCAACACTCAAACCCCTTTTTCACACACAAGCATGGAAAAGACCTACTAGCCTTTTTTATCGACGTTTGATGTAGATCCTCCATTGTGCTTTGTCCGCTTGCTTGCGCTGCTCCTTCCAAAGACAATCCTGCAATCAAGACAAAACACTACGTATGCATGCTATTCTTCTACTAGATGGTTAGAGATTAAGCATAAATCGAATAAAACATATAAAAGTCATGCATTGGGACGGGAAAGGTATTCTTTTATTAATCTCAAGATGAATCAACTTACAATAGTGATAGAGATTGGCCACCGTTCCTCGATCCTGATCCTGGTCTCCTCCTCTTCTTTGTCCTCCAACTTCTTTGCTTGAATTCTCCTTAAGCTTGAGGAAAGGCTAAAGGGTTGGGACAAACGGATTCGACAATTGGGCAAAGTTTCTTTGCTATCTTTTTCCTCTTCCAAATAGTACCCCTACACCTTATTTTATAGGCTAGAAGGAGCTAGGGTTTTGGACGAACTCTCGGCCATGCATGGTCAGGAGTTTTAGTTAACTGACCCATAGCTTTTTGTCCCGTCGACAACTTTCCATTTTTTGTGATTCTAAAGGCAAACGCGGGTTGTAGTGGGCCTGCTAGCGTTTTCTTTTGGATACACGTGGGCTGTAGTGGGCCTGCTAGCGTTTACACGTGGGCTGTAGTGGGCCAGCTAGCGTGTACTTTTTAAAAAATGGAGTTTTTAGAAGAGTTGTTCAGTAGTTTTTTGGCAAAGAAGGGATATGAGTTGGCCTGATGCCAGGTAAGCATGTGTGGTGAAATTTAGGGTTATAACAATACACTTACCTTGGAGATAGATTACATTTACTTTCTAATGACGTTGTCTCGCCAAGGCACTCGGGTATCAATCTCGGGAATCAGGGGTGGAGGAGAACCCATGAACTATTACATTGCACATCACTGCATGCCAGGTACAGAAAAGCATAGTGGAAAGGTTTCCATTAGGGATGTTTGAGATTTACCATTGAGAACTATCCTCTATACTATCACCTAGATGGAAAGGAGTGCGAATCCCCACATGGATTTACAAATATACTTTCAGTATGATATAGAGTGTATGGAGCCTCGGGTCTTCAATTGGTGTGAGGGTGTCTTGAAGAACATGAAGAAAAAACTGACAAAGTGTCAGAACAGTCAGGTGAAACAATTTGGCTATGGATACATTTTAGTATCCTTCTTCCTAGAGAGGGTACCCATCTTATGCCTATAGGTGGAGTGGGGAATATCGACTCCTCAATATCCTCAGATGAAAAGATGGGTAGATTTTATGGCTCGTCATGGTGGTGTGCCAACCGTCAAATATGATGAATCTTTCTTCTAGTGGTTGAGAGATCAACTAATTATGGTGGAGGAATATGATTATGACATGACCGACTTCCGTGGGGACCCTGACTTGGCTCTTCCTGAGGGATCTCAGTGGGGAGACATATGTAAGAAGAATTTTTTCATTATATGTTGTTTTTGGTATTTTAATCATAATTTTGTTTTTGTCAATTATCCAAGACTAATCAAGTGCTCTCAACAATGTATATGTGGCACATTATTGTCCTCCATGATCATCTCCTATTTAGATACACGGATAGATAGGCCCTGTAGTGGGTTAATGAGTGGTTGTTGAAGATATTGAGGAGATCGAATATAACCTAGAGGGATTAACCATGAACATCCCTCATATCATAGTGGATGAACTACATTAGTGCTACCAATGCCATATAGTTGGCATATCAACATCTATTGGTCGACTTCTCCGTAGAGTGGCATGGGAAGTCATTTTTTACAATCAGAAACATACTTGATGCTTATGTATATGAATCCATAAGCTTCACTATTTTTACATTTTGGTCCGAGGACAAACACTTTTTGTAACTTTTGACGTATTAATATAAAGTTTCTACCATCTTACTTGTCTTTTGAATTGTGTGTTTGGATTTATAAATGGTGCAAATGTCTACCTAAAACATAAATAGCCAATGCATCTGTTAATGTGTTTAGACATCTAGGAATATGTTGATACTCAATATAATCAAAATGTATTTCCAAGAGGCGAATTCTTAAGTATACTCGTAACAATGTAGGACTTAGATGGAATAAACATTACTCAATTGTAGCACTACTAACTATGAATCAAGTCGTACAACAATATGACAGATGCCAAATGAAATGGCATCAGTTAATAACTCAATAAATGCATTGTATTATGCAATATTATTAGTTACACGACCAAGGAAAACACTGTGTAGACTGATCAACTCATCGGTAGGTGCATATATTTCCCATACAACATACGCTAGGATTTGAGTACTACAACTAGCACCATCAAAAAATTTGATATAGGGTAGCGAAGACATTGACATCTGGAAACCAAGCACAATGCAAAGTAAGCAGCTGAAAGGTGGAACAAAAAATGAAAAAATCGCACTAGTGTATGATACACTAAAAATACAAAGCACTCATATAAAAATAGTTTAAGCATAGTACTTCTTCAAGTAAACCCCATTTTGGGGTTCACTCAAAGGAATTCCATCATAATCTACCATCTCATAAACCCCTTTCTCCAACACTCATTTAATGATGTAAGGGCCATGCCACATGGGCTCAAATTTACTGGCCCCTAATAAGTCACGATCATGTTTGTAAAGGATAACTAAATCACCCTCATAAAAAACATGTGGTTTGATATGCTTGTTGTATTGCGATTTGACATGTTTCTTCTGAGTTTCAATGACTAAGACAACAACACTGTGAGTCTCGTCTAATTGCATCAAATACAAGAGACGTTCCTCTTCAACTGAGGTGTTAGGGACAAGTTCAACAACTAGTTGTAAATATGGGATTTCACATTCAATCGACATAATAGCTTCGATACCACATACTAACTGGAAAGGTGTGAATCCTGTGGCAGATTTAACAGATGTTCGATAGGTCCATAATGTCGTGAAGAGCATCATGTGCTAGCTTGACTAATGAATTCCTACCATCCGTTGAAGCATAGTAGTGAGAACTTTGTTGATTGTTTCAACCTAGCCATTGGCCTATGGACAATAAGGTGTTGAGTTTTCATGTCAAAGACCCAACTTCTTGGTAAGTTCAGACATCATGAAATTGTGAAAATGACTACCATGGTCAGTGATGATGGCTTGAGGGACACCAAATATAGTAACGATATGATTGAATATGAAAAACAATTTAGTTTTCCTAGTATTATCAAATGTAGGCATCACCTCTACCCATTTCGTGAAATAATCCATGGCTACGATAATGTATCCATGCCCCCCGACCGAGTGAGGGTTACATGTCATGAAGTCAATGCCCCACTTAGCTAATGGAACAATGGAAACTAGAGGGTAAAGAGGAGAAGGATGTGATCAGATCTTATTATTATACGTTTGACAAACATGACATTTCTGAACGACAATTATTCAATCCTTAAACAATGAAGGCCATAAGTAACCATCTTGTAAGATCTTTTGGGTAGTGGAATAACCTGACATATGACCGCCACATGATCCATAATGACAATCATTTAAATCTTTCTCAACTTCATCATAGGTTAGACATTGTCGAAATATGGAATCAATACAACGACGGTAAAGGGTATCACCAAGCATGATGTATTGACAGGCTTGATATCGAATATGATGACGATCTACAGTAGAAAGAGTGGGCCATAAATTTTGGGTTTGGATATAAATGATAATGTCTCCATACCATATGTCGTCAGAACTGATCAGAAAGAGAGACTCATCAGGAAAGGAATCCTCTGCCACAGTTTCTATCTTAGTGGAAGGAAGGTCACATATCAACTCAGAAAAAACCAAATATTTTTTTTGACTTGGCTCGCTCAAATTCCAAATCAAATTCCTAAAGAATCACTATCCATTTGGAGTATTCCCCCCCCCAACAATTGTCGATTAAGGATGTTTTTCATAGGGTTGAAATAAAAAATGATTTTGGTTTTGCACAATAAGATATAATGATGAAAATGTTTCACAACTTGAACAACTTCCAAGGCCAATTTCTCCAAATGCATATATTTGGTTTCGGTGGTCGTGAGACTCCAAATCAAATAATAGATAACATTTTAATCATGTGAATCATCCTATTGGAATAGAACCATATATATGGTAGAGTCTGAAGCAACTAAGTATAATAAATAGTCTCAACTATAATCGGGAGGAAATAAGAGTGGTGTACAGGTTAAGGCAAGTTTCAAAGCTTCAAAGGATTTGTTGGTAGTATCATCCCATAGAAAATCATGACCCTTCTTAAGAAGTTGAGTAAAACCTTTCGTTAGTTCAACATAATTTGGGATGAACCAATGTAAAAAATTTCCTTCCCTTGCAAACTTTGGAGTTGGCGTAAGGTACAAGGAGGAGGAAAATTGAGAATAACTTCAACCTTCAAAGGGTCCACCCTAATCCCATGTGTAGAATCGATAAAACCAAGAATTCGTCCAAAATCCACACAAAAAACTCATTTATGTGTATTCAATCGTATGCGATAATAGCGACAGTGTAGGAAAATGGCTCGTAAGTGTGTTGGGTGATCTTGGCGATGCATGGAATGCATCGATAAATCATCTAGGTAAGGTTGTACAATGTGCTTAATATCATGAAAAGTGTAAGACGTAGCACATTGAAAAGTTGCACGAACATTCTTGAGACCGAAAGGGAGTTTCCGATATGCAAAGGTTCCCCAAGGGAAAATAAAAGTAGTCTTATGTTGATCTGTGGGTAAAATATTGATTTGATTATAGCCGGAGAAACCATCCATTAAAGAGAATATTTCACTCTCGGCACAATCATCAACGATATGGTAAACGAAAGGGGTTGGGTAATTATCTTTGGGACAAGGCTTGTTGATATCCCTATAATCCACACAAACATGGATCATGCCTTGTTTCTTCGTAACTGGAACAAGATTGGAAACCCAATCAGTCAAAGCCACACGATAGACAAAACTGGCTTTAAGAAGTTTTTCAACTTCGAGTTTAATAACAACAGCTTTGCGTGGATGTACTGAGCGAAGTCTTCATCGAACGTGTTTAGTGTTGGGGTAATTCTTAATTTCAAGCACAACAATATCTATATAAATTCCAAGCATCTCTTCGTAACTCCAAGAAATAATGTCACAAAAATCTTGGAAAAGGGCCTTGAAAATTTGGATGTCATCAACAGAACATGAGGCATTGATATGAACATTTGCCATGATTCTGAGTTTAATCGAAATATCTAGAGGGATGGTGGGTGAAATATTACCCAATTTCCCTTCATACAAAACATCGTGTGTTGGTTCTAGAAAAAGGGGAGTAGTAACAATAGTAGACAAATTCGAAATTTGTTGGTAACTCTCTATGGTATCGGGTTCCAGGAAGAGGATAGAACAATGATGCCTATCATCCCATGGGGTATATTCCATAGACATAACTATCATGATCATATCATCAGTGTGAAATACCACTTGAAATGGATCAGGAGATCTATCTAAGAGAGAATGAGGAGAAGGAGTTTCCCATTGAATAACTTGATAATCCAATTCTACTCTATTTAAAGGCATTCGATCGTCGTAACGAAGATAGTAGTCGGAGCTAGGTACTATCCAAGGGTCATAAGAATCATGGATTTTACCAACATTGATTGAGATCATGTTAATCGAAGTGACAAATGGAGGAGGAATATCAGGTGGTGGAATGAGGAACACACCCATTAACGATGAATCCTTTAGAAGACCCACACTGACATTCTCATAACCAAGAGGTGTTTTCACAATGAAAGGTACGCTACTAGTGCATGAATCAGAATTAAAGAAGGCGAGTTGATTGAAAATAACAAATTTTCCTTGGTGAGGGAAACATATCACACAGAAAAGAATAGAAACAACTGCACACATAGAATCAATCCAACTACGACCAAGTAGAAGGTTGTAATTGAGAGGTGCATCAAACAACTCAACCTCAACAATAACTGCTTTTCCTTCTAACACAATAGATAACGAAGGAAGAACACCATAAGGTTTAAACCCTATACCATTAAAATATTTTAGAGTATTGTGTGACTTGGTAAGGGCAGGAGAGCCAATGGATTTCCTACAAGTGACGGACATGACACAAGTCGAGGCTCCTTCATCAATAAAGGTTCGGAAAATATTATTATTTTCCACAATGACTTGTATTTGAAACACTAATTGAGGAGGGAGCCTTGGAATATGATCTTACAAATGAAAGATTATCAAGTTTGTATCGGTAGGATAAATTCCACCAATAGCCTTTAATAGTGCCTTCCGTTGCATAGGACAAATTTGAAGGACTTTGAGAGCCGACATCGCAGAAGGTGCCTATGCAAGATCTTCTACAATATTGTAGTTTTGGGCAACATGTGCATGAGGATTAAATGACGACTTACAAAAAACGCCCTTAGGAGGAGGATGAAGAAATTTATCTAGACTCGGTCATTTGAGATGAAGAGGATCGTTGGGAGGTGAAGTCGATGGAGGAAGTTGAACCATTGGAGGTGGTGTATTATCAACTTTCTCTTTAGAAGGAGAATAATATTTGGCTCGAGTAGTGACTGCAACTTCGTTCTTCTTGGAGTCACTAGTAAACATAAATACATAAGATGTGGTAGAGGGAGAATGTTGTCCATGAATAACCAATTGGGATGCTATTGAGAAGGAAAAGGTTGTGACAAAACGATGAGTGTATGAGGTATTTTGTTACCTTGTAGGAACTTAGTAACCTCAACACGTCGTGGACAATATTTCATATAATGATCTTCACCAAAGATAAGACAAGGATAACGAGGTTTTCTCTTTTCTTTGTCATCAATAGGATGAGTCTTAAGTTTATCAGATTGTTGATTAGTATTTTTTTCCTCTTTAGTATTACCCTTCGCTTTCTTTTCATTTTGATTTTTACCGATAGGTGTAGATTGAACCATATTAACCTCAGAGGTTTTACTGGGAGGAGTCGAAGGAGGAGTATTTTGTACATTAGTAGTAGTAGATTTGGGATTGGAATGACCGACTTGTTTATACTGAGTCTCAACATGAAAGTTTCAATCACACCATTAGCACATGAGAAGATACTGGAGGTGTTGGGGTTGGATTTGTAGGCAGGCGAGGAGTATCAGGGATCAAGTCATATAGTGTGCCCATTTGGGAATAAACGAGATCCAAGTATTGAGCACGACTAATCGCCTACTCTTCAGTGATGACACTACTACTCTTCAGTGATGACACTACCCATGGAAACATCATGGGATATAGGAATAATGTGTGACTTGGTAAAACACTCAACCAATAGTTGATCAGGAAGGGGAACTTTGATTAAGCGTCTTCTCCACCTCCACTCGTGAATATGATAAAAAATATGAGTAGAAGAGGATTGTTTAAATGAACTCAAAATTTTGGTTCTTGTCTCATATCGTATCGGTAATTGGTAATGCATTAAGAAATCTATAGCTAAGGTGTTGAAATCAATGAAGAATCCTTGTGGCAATTCGATATAACATTTTGCTGCTGAACCCGTAAGAGTTAGTTGTAAAAGACGTAATCTAATGGAGTCATCCAACAAGGAGTTTGATGAAAACCAAAGATGAAATGTCATGAAGTGATTATTTGGGTCTTCTCCCGATCAACCATAAAACTTAGGAATGTCTAATGGTAACTTGGTAGGTATGACCAACCAATAAGGATAATTCAAGATAGGATCATTCAAAATCCTAGATAAATCCGGTAAATCCAAAGTAGCAAGAAGCAACAACTGTCTGTTCACTTGAGGAAACTGGTAATTTTGAGGAGGTAATCCCATAGGTATACCAGTAGGACCATAAGCAGTTTGTATATAGTTAGAGGCTCCTGTCAAATTCGGTGGTGGAGGTTTTTGAGTCAAATAGCCAACATGAGTT
>SNQJ01S0232428.1:14128-25335 GCA_010110895.2 Picea sitchensis
TTAAAACTACCAAAAAGTATCCCCAGAAAACCCGAGAGATCCCCAGTATGGTCGCCAATTCTGTTGTGATTGGGAAATCCCCCTACGAAGTAGCACTTAGGGTTTTATCATGCATGCAGAAAAGACCTAAAGATTCCTACTTTTTACCATCATCCTAGAACTAATCCCCATTATTCCTAAGAAAATACACAGTTAAGAAGATCAAGTGAACATACCTTATTTCTGGCGTTTGGTATCAATCCCTTTTCACGCTTGGTCACTCTTTGAATGCAACTCTCCTCCCAAGGATGGCCTAAATTCACAAAAGACTAACAAAGAACTCCACATGAATTTGATCTACAGATTAATGGGTTAGATATTTAATCAACATTTACACAATAAACAATGAAAACCTCATATGGTGGGATTGGAAAAGTACTTCTTTATTATTAACTTCACTAAAGAAACTTACAATGAAGAAGACAGCCACTGCTCCATGAATTTGGTCCTGGGCTCCTCTTTTACTGTACACCAACTGCTAACACACTTGCTTCTCTTCTTCTTTGAAATCACAAAATGGTTGCAAAATCTTGGGCAAGGGGAATGCTAATTCGGGTAGAGTTTCTTTACTATGATTTTCCTCCTCTCAAATGGGACCCCTAACCCTTCTTTTATAGGCTAGAAGGAACTAGGTATTTAGTCGAGTGACTAGACATGCATCGTCGAAAGGTTTAGTTAACTTACCCAAAACTGTGTGTTCCGTTATCAACTTTCCATTTTTCATGCTTTTGTAGGTACACACAGGTTGTATTGGAGCAGGGCACGTGGGCCTTTAAAAAGGGTGTTTTTAAGAAGAGTTGTTCAGTACTGGATTGGAAAAGAAGGAATATGATATGTTTTGATGTCAGGTAAGCATGTTTGGTGCAAATTAGGGTTATAACAATATACCTTCTCAAAACTCCCACTGCATGTGAAATGTTTGGTCTAGTACAAACCATTTCATACATGAAACTGCCAACTGCATTGGCATACAGAACATGGGACATGTCCTCTTCTTCTTCCTGTGTCTTGGGAAACTGATCTACAGATAAATTTACACCTATAGGAATAGGAACCTTGAACGGTTTACTTCCATGCATATTAAACCTCTGCAATATCGTCTCAACATATTTTATGTCATTCAACCAGAGTTTCTTGTTTGCACGATCTCTTTTAATATCCATTCCCGGAATGAAGTTAGAAGCACGAATATCCTTCATGTCAAATTTGTAGGATAGTTGTGATTTCACCTCCTTGATAACATCCATGTTATTTCCTACCAACAACATGTCATCAGCATACAACACTACATAAATGAAGTGATTACCAACTTGCTTGGAATATACACAGTGATCAACCCGACTTCTTACAAATCCCAATCCAAGGATGTATGTGTCAAAATTTTTGTACCACATCCTAGGTGATTGCTTCATACCATATAGTGGCTTCTTTAGCTTACAGACCAACTCTTTCTTTCCCTTCACTACAAAGCCTTCTAGCTGCTTCATGTAGATTTCTTCTTCCAGATCCCCATGTAGGAATATTGTCTTCACATCCATCTGTTCCACTTCAAGATCAAAAGCAACAACAATATATAAAATAAATCTAATAGAAGTTAACTTAGCAACAGGAGAAAAAATCTCACCAAAGTCAATTCCCTCTACCTAGGAATAACCTTTTGCTACTAACTGAGCATTGTATTTCTCCACTTTACCTTATGCAATAAACTTCTTCTTAAACAACCATTTTCTACCAACATATTTTTTTCCAGCTAGCAACTCAACTATATCCCATGGCTCATTCTTATCCAAGGCATCCATTTCTTCAACCATGGCCTTCTTCCAGAGTTTACTATCCTCAGAATTCACGGCTTCCCTGACAGTTCTGGGATCATCATCAGTAATAGATAAAGAAAAATGGGAATGAAAATCAGGTGGACTATACCTTTTTGGTTTCCTTTTATCTCTCATTGATCTCCTCAATACTAGGGTATGAGTTTCTTCTTGTCCTTCTTGTTCTGCTTCTTCTTCTTTAGATGATTCAAATTTTGCATCATCCAACTCAAGATCTATTTTCTCAGGTTCATCTTGCGTTGGTAGGAATTCCTGTTTGGACACATCTTTTACCTCTCTGAAAACAACATCTTGATTGTAAAAAATCTTCTTGGTTTATGGGTTCCAAATCTTATAACCTTTCACACCATATTTATAACCAATAAATATACACTTTTCAACCTTTTTATCGAGCTTACTCCTATTTTCCTTTGGAACATGTACATAAGAATCACAACCAAACACTCTAAGATGTTGAAAAGAGGGTTTCTTTGCAGACCATACCTCGTGTGGAGTTTTATCATCCAATGCTGATGAAGGTGATTGATTGAACATGTAACATGTTGTACCCATTATCTCTACCCAGAATTCGTGTCCTAACCTGGCACCGCTGAGCATGCTACTTGATTTTTCCATCAGTGTCCTATTCATACTTTCTCCAACTCCATTCTGCTGAGGAATGTATGGAGTAGTCTTCTACCTTGCTATACCACACTTCTTACATAATCCTTCGAATTCATTTCCGTAGAATTCTCCACCATTATCTGTTCTCAATACCTTTATTTTCTTCTCTTTATGATTTTCTACTAGAGCCTTAAACTCTTTAAATTTATCAAATACCTCAGATTTATTTCTAAGAAAATAAATCCATGTGTTCCTTGAAAAATCATCTATGAATGAAACATAATACACATATTTACCTAGGGATGGAACAAGAACAGGTCCAAATACATCATTGTGTATCAACTCTAAGATCCCCTTTTCTCTTGTAGCACTAGGTGGGAATCTTACTCGATTTTGTTTACCATATATGAAATGTTCACAGAAATCAAAATCCAGAGTGCAATTAGACATACCTTCAACCATGCCTTTACCATGTAGTGTTCAAAGGCCCTTTTCTCCAATATTCCCCAGTCTTTGATGCCACATCATGGTCTTCTTTTCAGGGATGATATTGGTATTGTATTATCTATTTGTCTTTTCAAGGACAACAAAACAGTTACACCCATTAGTATAAGTGCTTCCCAAAAAATTGTACATATTTCCACATCAAACTCCCCTCATCAACACCATTTCCCCTCGTACCATCTTGCGATTGTTCTTTCCAAATATAGTATCCACTCCTGCATCATCCAACTTGCTTACAGATATTAGGCTCCTGGCAAGTTTTGGAATGTGCAGAACCCCAGGGAGTGTTCTAATCCTTCCATATTTTAGAAGCAACTTAACCCTTCCACGTCCCAAGATTTTTGTTGTCAAGTCATCTCCTAGGAATACATCACCACCATCATATTTTTCATATTCAGAGAACCACTCTGTGTGAGGAGTCATATGGTATGATGCACCCGAGTTGATCAACCATATATCGTGGTCTGCATGTGCACTTGTATATGCTGGGTAAACATCACCTCCTTCTTCAGTGGAGGTTTTGCCTATGTGGAAGAGGTACTATCAAATCCATTTGGTTTTTCAACCTTCTTAGACTTGAAATATTTCTTATAATGCCTTGTTTTACCACACTTCCAACATTTCCTCAAATATTTTCCTGGAGACTTAGATCTACCTATATATTTATATCTCCCCCCTGAAGGCTTACCAGGATTCCTGTCTTGGGTACGACCTCTTACAAATAAAGCATCTGTGCTATGACCATCCATGCTTTTTTGCCTCATCTCTTCAGATAACAAGGATGAAACTACATCCTCATACTTCAATGTAGATTGAGTGGTAGTACCAATTTCTACAACCAGATTATCCCAAGAGTCTGGAAAAGAACGTAACAAATTAATACACTTATCTTCTTCTGCAATTGTAATATTAACAGAGACAAGTTGAGTTACCAGAGTATTAAAGGAATTTAGATGTTCTGTCACAGAATCTCCATCTTCCATCCTAAGATGACACAACTTCTTTCGAAGAAACAACTTTTTTACTAGGGACTTTGATTGATACAAATTCCCCAACTTATCCCATAGTTCCTTGGCTATAGACTCTCCTGAGACATTCAACAATATCGAATCTTCTAGGCAGAGTCAAATAGTACTCCTTGCTCTTCTGTCCAACTTCTCCAATTCTTCCTTCGACATACCATTAGGTGGTGTACTGGTAGTTTGTGTACTGGTAGGTTGTGTACCAATAGCCTGTGTTCTAGTAGACGGTGTACTAGTAGGTTTTGTACCAGGATCCACAACAATCCATTGTTCTTTGTCTAAAAGAAGGTCCTCCATCTTCAGCTTCCATAGCTCAAATTTTTTACCGTTGAACTTCTCTATCTTGATTCTAGACGAGCTTTCCATTCCTCTTTCTGCACTCAAATCACCACTGCAAAATCTCCCACTAAACCCAGGTTTATCACAGACCCAAGATAAACTTGATCTATCAAGACCGAGCCAAACCCTCAACAACAAAGGTGTCCCTCTAAAGCCAAAAATGAGCTCTGATACCACATGTAAGTTTTAAACCTGTGAAGTAAAGAAATGCATATAGATTCTTAAGCAAAACATAATTTAATCAATGTATCATACATAGATTACATAGAGATTTTATGCTGAAAACCCTCAACTGGGAAACCTTTCTTATATTTATTATTGAATTTCACCATTCACCATACAATATATACAATGATTTTAGGTATTTCGTAGATACCAAAACCCTAATCCCTTAATCCAGGATTAATTTAGTAAACTGCTAAAAATAGAAAAAACCACAGATGCAGTTGTCGAACCTGATGCGCCCACACACACACATGCAAAGAATATAACACATACCCAATAGGAGGAAATGTTTGGCTGCGTGAATGCTCAGTCTGAGTGTGTGCATGAGTGGGGAGCATGGAAAGAATGTCTAGAGAACCCACACAATGATGGATTTTCCCCCATAAAATTGCATGCACCCAAGTTGACACATGGATCTCTTGGGATATCGTTCCTCTCCACTTGGAGTTCATTCCTCTCCCCAAAGGAACTTAGGATAACAAGGGGTTATTTACCCAAACCTTAGTCTTTTAGGAAAATATATTATAATATTCCCTTGGCAATAATCCCTCTAGCTTAGCCCTTTTTCCCAGCCTCTCAACCCCATCCCTTTCCCTACCTAATGGAGCTTAGTCCCCCATAACGCTTTCTTCATGGTTGTTCTACACGCAATGATGTAATTATATTAACGGTGTGATTATTTACATATACAAAATCAGGGTCCTTGGCCTTCAACATCTAGGCTCTTCGGCCTAATAAACACATAAGCCTACCATCTTATAAACACTTGGATCGTCATCATATAAACATTATTAAACATCATTTCAATTCAACAAGGGCTTGGACTTGGGGTATTGCAATCCCCTCCCCTTATTTATGCATTTTCCTTAGTGCATCTTACTTACATAATATCAAAAAGATTTCCAAAATATTCAAAAAGATGCGGGTATTCTACCTGCATATCATATTCATTCTCCCAATTTGCTTCCTTGGGACCGTACCAAATCCATTAGACCTTTACAATCCCTATGGCTTGATTCCAAATATTTTTGATTTTCTGGTCCATAATGCTTATCGGATGCACTTGAAAGTGCTTCCTTGCTCCACCTGAATCACATTCCAATCAATAAAATGATTATCATCAGGTATATATTTCTTGAGAAATGATACATGGAATACATTATGAATAATCATAGATGCAATTAATGCAAGCATGTAAGCTACTGGTACAATCCTCTCTAAGATTTCAAACGACACACAATATCTGACTGCCAACTTGGAACACCTTCCCAACTTCGGGGAACTTATGTTGGCCTTCAACCTCAAGAAAACATGATCACCCACTTTAAATTCCCTATGAGTTCTCTCCTTGTCAGCATATATTTTTTGCCTGTCTTGGGAAGCCTTTAAATTTTGTTTTATCTTCAACATTTTCTCTTCCATTTCCATGAGAAACTCTTTCCCAATCACTGTTGTATCAGCTAGGTTGTCCCAACTTATTGGTGTGTTGCACTTTCTACAATAAAGTGCCTCAAATGGGCTCATCTTTAGTGATGCTTGTAACCCATTGTTGTAGGAAGATTCTAACAAGTGTAGATAATATTCCCATTTAGATGGTTTGTCCATCACATACATCCTTAGCATATCCTCTATCACTTGGTTCACTATTATTGTTTTCCCATCAGTCTCGGGATGATAAGTTGTGATGAAGTTCATATTTTTTCTGAACCCTTTGAATAATCCATTCCAGAACCTTGAGGTAAGCTTTGGGTCTCTGTCAGACACAATTGTCTTGGGTATGCCATGCAAGCATGCTACTTCCCTAATATAAATATAAACAACATTGGTTTCCTTGTGAGTAACCTTCATAGGAATGAAATGGGCAGATTTAGTAAGCTTGTCCACCACCACCATGATAGCATCATGTTGCTTGCTTGTCTTGGGAAATTTGGTGATGAAATCCATTGTCACCACTTCCCACTTCCACACAAGAATGGGAAATGGCTGCAGAAACCCAACTGGGTGTCTATGCTCAACCTTGACCTTTTGACACTACAATCATTTAGCAATGTACTAATGAATCTCCTTCTTCATTCTTGGCCAATAATATTGTCTCTTGACTGTTGCAACTATTTTATGATATCCTGTGTGTCGAACATAAGGTACATGGGCATCTCTTTCAAAATCATACTCCTCAATTCATGAGAATTGGGTACATAAATTATGTTTCTGTACAAGACAATTCCATCATTTCCCAATTCATAATCTTCAACTTTCTGCTGCATTTTACCTTGCTATAATTTTGTTACCAACACTATGTACTGCAAATCTACTTTTTCAGCCTCAGAAATTATGCCTTTAAGATTAGTTTGATACATTCTAATGGTTGTAGCATGTAGTTCATGCACTCTCCTATTGAGTGCATCAACCACTTTGTTCTCTTTTCCTTTGATGTTCTTAATATCAAAGTCATACTCAAGAGGAATTCCAACCAACTACTCTGCCTAGCATTTAAAGTTGTCTGATCAAACAAGTATTTCAGACCATTATGGTTTGTCCTCAACTAAAATATTTTTCCCATGAGGTAGTGTCTCCACTTATTCAAGGCGTGCACTATTGCTGCTATTATCAGAAAAATCGATAAGTACAGACACAAACTAATATCCCTAAATTCAATAGGAAGCTAGAACAAAAAAAGGCAGAATACAAACTTCATCTTACACTTCATTATCATATAAACTACTTCAGAGAGGGACAAATGGCATACCTTTTAAATGACATTTGATCCTCGCTAGTGTTGTCCATGTTTCTCCATCTTTGGATTTGTAGGATGGTGAACCTATTTAAGAAGCACAAACCAACAAATAGAGAGAACACTGATTTATATATTCTAATGAATTCTATGTATAATATCAAGGAGTTATACAATAAAAGTAAAGACACCTTTATAGGGAAGAAATGTATTGTTGCATTATATTAAATGAAAGTGGAGAATACAAGCCTTGCCTTGATGTTGCAAGGTCCCTTCCAATGGTTCTTTGCTTCAACACACACACCTTTGCTCCAATTCCTTTGATGAAAAAGATCCACAATCTGACTTATAGAGCTAAAGCAAAGCTATCTCAAGTATAATCTATAGAAAAATTCTTCATGCATAAGCAAACCTTAGCCTTTTCCATCAGAGATCCCTCTTTATATAGGGTTAAAGAGGGATGGATTATCCCACTAAATCAGAGAAGCGAGTAATATCCAAATTGATCAGAGGCCACCTCATGTTCTAGAAGATTCCCTTCTAGAACCTTCGTGAATTCCAATTTTCCTCTTGTTTAATCATCGTTGCACCCTATGCACAAGCAACCTGCGATGATGCCACTGTCCAATTTAGTGCAACATGCAACTATCAAGCATCATCTCACCCCAAGCATAGAGTAGGGTGCGACGATATCCTTTGACATAGTTTTTAAGGAAGAAAAAATAATCCACTTCTCTCATGGAGAAAGTCTCTTTTAGTGTTTTCAGGGAACATGGAAGTGAGTCATGCACATATCGTCAGTTGATCACTGTGGTGACAAAAATAATGTGGAATAGAATTCCCCTCAAAGTATGAATTTGGAACCTGTGACAGCTGAAATACTTTGTAGAATGTGTGTGTCGAAAACAAGGAGTGCATCGGTCAAGAACCTGCAAACAATCAAGCACATGCGTAATAATATACCATATTCTGAGGTAGGCATTCCCATACTCAGACTACAAGTGACTCTAATCATAAGTTTTAAGTGATTCATGGCCACTAAACATACACTGTGGATCCATGTTATCATGATTCAGCGTAGCCACAAGAAATACACTGTGGATCTATGCTCTTAAAGAATTCAAATTTGGACATATCGACGAGACATACATAGTAGATCTATGTGTCAGTACAAACTCATGAATACTCCATCTCAACCTAGACTGATATGGTGATATCCAAGGTCTTCATTTCCATCGTCCCAAAATATGAATCTAGCCATGTGATTACAGGTGTCGAAGTCGAACATGGTAGAAACCACTTGATTACCGGTCATTAATGAAAATCGTTAACAAGTGTGAGGGAAACCACCATTGATGTGAATAAATCCCAACGTACTCTAGTAAAATACAACGAATGTGAATGCATGAGTTGAAGTCGAACACTCGATGGAATCTTCCAATCAGGGGTCAATGATGTGAACCCACTGTTGAAAGCGAGGAAACCAACCATTGAGGCATGCAGGCTCCAAGGTACTAAATGATTTCTAGTCTTGTTCTCAAATAATGATTTGAAATCGATAGGAAAATAATCTTTATAGGAGGGACTTAATGTATCCCCCATAAATGACATGAAATATGTAACATATTTGAATCATATTAGAGTATGAAGTGATTCAGAATTGAATCGGGGAAGGCCGACATGGTAGAAAATTTAGAACTGCAGATGGCCAACTCGATAGAAGGCTTGTTTAGGTTGGACTTCTCTTGAACATATGAACGACACGACAATTGTATTGGCAGCATTGAATCAAGGAGGACCCAACATATGGACTTGTGGATGGTCAAACGAGAGAGAAATGGATTTCTTAACCTGGATATAATGATGAAGGGGGGTGTCATGTTCAAGAGCGACTTTACTGCCACTAACACAAATACAGATACATATTTCTTTCCCAATTCCCCCCCACCATTTTTGGCTAGTACCTCTTTATTTTTACACAAGATTGAGGAGTATAAGATATGCTTGTAATGTAAGCTCATCCTTTGGATGAGTCCCTCAGAGTATTTTTAATGAACCCTAGGAAGGAGTGGTTCGGTCCCATATGGGCCTTTCGATGCTTGTTTTACGAGTCCAAAGAAATAAAACTCAAGGGTTTTTCATGTTTAGAGAGTCTGAAAAACACTTAAAGAAAAATCCAAAATGTCTTTTTTCTTAAGTTAGTCTGACGGGACCAAAAAAGAGATAATCTACCACTCATTAGACTTTTTCTTCAAATAGTTTTATGAGAGTGAAAAGAACAAGGTTTCTCAGCTATCTTTTCGTGTTTAGGGATCTTGAAAAGAACTTAAAGGATACTCCGTAAGGTTTGTTTTTTGTATTACCAATGTGAGTTCAAAAAAACGATAAAAGGTTACTTGGTTTCATTCTCATGGTTTCACGAGCATCAGAAAGAATTAAGATTGTACTCGAAGTTTTTCCTAAAAAACCCTAAAAGTATATGTACATAAGAAAAACACAAAAAAAAGATAAAAAATGGAGTATCCATGTCAAACGTCCCATCCTTATATATTTCAATCTATAATAGAGATACTTTGCAAATTTCATTAGACTTAGGGCATAGGTAAAATATTCAAAAAATAATTTATTTGCAATAAAAATGGTAAAAAGTGAATAAAATAGGTCAAAATAGCCCATTTACCATTTCATTTTTCAATTTCACCCAAATAGTGCCCAGAACCCTCATTTTCTTCCGAATTTCAAGTGACGATTCTAGAGCGCCTGGTGAACCATTTATGAAACCACTTCCCTCAAAAAGGTAATCTATTGCCCCTTTCTCTTTTCATGGTTTAAATTTTCATTTTTAATGGTTTATTTTTTAGTTAAGGTCGATTTTTTGGGAATCATTTCACTTTGATATCGTCACAGGCTCACGCTATCATGAACTGCGATGATCCCAAATTCTCATAGGGGATACATTACCAGGGTGCGATGACATCACTCTGTGTAAAAGAAATCCCCTGCGATGACCGCAACTCAATATTTGAAAAATGAAAATGAGTTAGGAAAACTTCCAAGTTTTGTTTTTTGATGAATCTAATCATCCTTTGATATTGTTTGGAAGGTTTTCCTCAGTCAATATGCTTGAGTGGAGGGAACATGAGCACGAGGAAGAAGACTACTTTTCCGGGAATGACCTGGGAACTTTCATGGCACTCCAACAGTGTGGTTTACTCAAATATTTCAAGGTTCATGGCATGAGAGCCCAACTTAGGCTATTTGAGTACCTAGTCCAAATGTGGGATGTCAATGACCAATCCTTTCACGTGGGTGTGCATACATGTTGTTGGGAAATAATACCCTACGGACTAACAAGCTAGGGCTAAACTTGCATGCAGATCATGACCCTAAAGAAATTACTTTTCACCTATCACCCCAACACTCAAACCCCTTTTTCACACACAAGCATGGAAAAGACCTACTAGCCTTTTTTATCGACGTTTGATGTAGATCCTCCATTGTGCTTTGTCCGCTTGCTTGCGCTGCTCCTTCCAAAGACAATCCTGCAATCAAGACAAAACACTACGTATGCATGCTATTCTTCTACTAGATGGTTAGAGATTAAGCATAAATCGAATAAAACATATAAAAGTCATGCATTGGGACGGGAAAGGTATTCTTTTATTAATCTCAAGATGAATCAACTTACAATAGTGATAGAGATTGGCCACCGTTCCTCGATCCTGATCCTGGTCTCCTCCTCTTCTTTGTCCTCCAACTTCTTTGCTTGAATTCTCCTTAAGCTTGAGGAAAGGCTAAAGGGTTGGGACAAACGGATTCGACAATTGGGCAAAGTTTCTTTGCTATCTTTTTCCTCTTCCAAATAGTACCCCTACACCTTATTTTATAGGCTAGAAGGAGCTAGGGTTTTGG